>JANUWF010003091.1:0-21947 GCA_026120185.1 Voacanga thouarsii
GAATTTTGTCTCGCAATAATATCTTGAACTTCGATATTATGCATTTCATGAGTACTTACTCCGACTTCGTTGCCAAGACCACTCATTATTTCTCCTAGAAAAAGAAAATAATATCGCAAAGGTAATACCATTCAAAATCCATGTTTAAATGTATAATAACCTCGGAAACATATTCTCGCTTTGTTCAAAATCCATTAGAGAGTAGAAAGGATCATGCACAAGCATATCCTCATTCAAAGGAATAGTATCAAGAGGAACAATATCAAAAGCAGCTTCTTGTAGGGCCGATCAACTTGGTCCAAAGCAAGATGTTCAAAACTTCCACTCGATTTACATAAAAAACAAACCAAAAGAGAGTTTAATTTCATTATCAAGCATACTAAAAACAAATGGAATCCCTCAAAGGTATCTCACCCGAAATTAGGAGGAAGCATTTGGTTTGAAAAGGAAAACATATCAAAATCTTCTCGCATTCGAATTAGGCGTAAGCGGTTGGTTTGGAAAGGAAAACATATCAAAATCTTCTCGTGTTTGAATTGGGCGTAAGCGATTGGTTTGAAAAGAAAAATACATCAACATCTCGCCGCAGAAACCGAGTCAAAATTTGACCATGTCTCAAATGAATTACGAGTCTCCATATCTCGCTTTGTGATTTTTGTATTTGATGTTTACTAATGATTGATAACCGATATATATATCGATACATATATATATATATATATATATATATCTCGTATGAGGAAGAAGAAGAGGTAGATGGTAGGTAGAGGGTCGGAGGAGAAGAAAAGACAAGAGAGGAAGAGGAAAAGTCTGAACCGGGAAGAGTGAAAAAAAAGAGATATTTTTCTTGGTATTTTCTCGCTTGTCATCATTTTCTTATATTTCTTTTCTTATTCTCTTGTGAAATCATTATTCCCTAAATTAGGGGGAGAACCAAAACAACATAAAGAAGATCTTGCTTGGACAACATCATTAAATTATCTTGATCCGCGCACAAGCGCATGTGAACTTAAAGTTCAAAAGATAATTCATTTGCAAAGCATTGCAAATCAAATGCCGTACGCTTTTGTTGACTCCGTAAGAGTTACAAAATCGCATATGCCAGCCTATAAATGCTCCTATTCAAATTGAAGTTCCAGCAGTAACAAAATATTATACCTATAGTCGCTGAGCCAAAAGCATGCCGTAAGCATGGCCGACCTCTTGGTTCTAAAGATAAAAATCCTCGAAAGAAAAGAGGATTAAATGATCCGTAAGATCATATTGAAGAAAAGAATGATAAAGACCAAGAGAGAACCGATGACAAAGAACCGTAAGTTGATGAAAGTAACACCGAAATTTCTATCAATTATACCACTTCCGGTAGAAGTTGGAATCTGATAGAAATCGTTATTGATGATATATTTGCATACAATATATCTCTTGATGTTACACAGGATAATGATGATCCCGAACCAATATCGCTTGATGAATGTCTGCGATAGAAAAGATTGGTCGCAATGGAAAGATGCGATTCAATCGGAGTTAAATGCACCGACAAAACGTGAAGTCTTCTGACCGCAGTCCGAACACCGTAAGGTATAAAACCCGTTGGCTACAAATGGATATTTGTGCAAAAGCGCAATGAAAAGAGTGAAATCGTTCGATATAAAGCGCGATTAGTAGCCCAAGGTTTTTCACAAAGACCAGGTATTGACTATGATGAAACTTATTCTCCCGTTGTTGATGCTATTACACTCCGATATCTTATCGATTAGGCAAGACATGAAAAGATAGATATGCGCCTATTAGATGTTGTCACTCGCTACTTGTATGGAAATTTAGAAAATGATGTTTACATGAAAATCCCCGAAGGATTTCATATGCCCGAAGCATATAAACATTATCCTCGTGAAAATTACTCCATCAAGTTGCGTAAATCATTATATGGCCTCGAAGCAATCGGGCGCATGTGGTTCACACGTCTTAGTGAATATTTATTGAAAGCGGGATTTAAAAATGACCAGGTATGTCCATGCGTTTTTATTAAGAAATCTGGTTCTAAATTTGTGATATTAGCTATATATGTTGATGATATTAATCTTATTGGAACTCCTGAAGAGCTCCAAGAAACAATTGATTATTTAAAAAGAGAATTCAAAATCAAGGATTTTGGTAAAACCAAATTTTGCCTTGGTTTACAAATTGAACATCTGGAGAGTGGAACATTTATTCATCAATCAACATATACAGCAAAAGTGCTAAAAAGATTTTACATGGACAAAGCACATCCATTGAGTATTCCAATGATCGTCCGATCATTAAATGTGGATAAAGATCCTTTCCGACCTCAAGAAAATGATGAAGAACTCCTTGGTCCTCGAAGTACCATATCTCAAAGGCAATTGGTGCATTGATGTATCTTGCTAATAATACATAACCTGATATTGCTTTTGTTGTCAATTTATTAGCAAGATTTAGTTCTTCACCAACACGACGACATTGGAATGGAATTAAACAAGTCCTTCGATATCTCCAAGGTGGAAATACTGCTATATCATGGCGTTCTACGAAACAATCTATAGCAGCTACTTCTTCAAATCATGCTGAAATTATAGCCATTCATGAAGCAAGTCGAGAATGTGTATGGCTAAGATCCATGATTCATTATATCCGAGAAAGTTGTGGATTATCATCAATCAAAGATATTCCAACTCCTCTTTATGAAGACAATGCAGCTTGCATAGCTCAATTACGAGGAGGATATATTAAAGGAGATCGGACAAAACATATTTCACCAAAATTCTTCTTTACTTATGAACTCCGTAAGAAAGGTGAAATTGATGTGCTACAAATTCGGTCATGTGATAACCTCGCAGATATTTTCACGAAGACTTTACCGATCGCAACATTTGAGAAGTTGAGATATAAAATCGGTATGCGTCGGTTTAAAGATTTAAAGGAATCATCTCATCGTGGGGAGTAATAAACATACATATAGAATAGTGTACTCTTTTTCCTTCACTAGATTTTTTTCCCACCGGGTTTTTATCTAGTAAGGTTTTAACGAGGCATATTCTTTATGTAATGGATGGACATCCAAGGGGAGTGTTATGAATTATTGGAATTTCCATTAATTAGTGGAGGCTCCACTAATTATGGATTTATGTGAATTATTAGAAGATTTTTATGGATGTCCACCATTTAGTGGAGACACCATTAATTGAAGATGATGTATGCCATGATGTATTTCACTAATTAGAGCTCTATAAATAGAGCTATTCTCTAAACTTGTAATACACCATCATTTTGTGAAAGAAAGATTAGTGAAAGAAAGATTAGAGAAAGAATTGTGAGAGAAAGAAAGAGAGAAGTTTGAAGAGAAATTCTTGTACAAAGAATAGTTAGAATTTTCTTAGTGTGTAGTGTGTAGATTTTATTCTAACACTACCCTAATTTTATAACATTTCTCACTTTCTTGACCATTTGATGACTTTTCAACATTAGTTGTATCAATTTCACATGTTTAGCATTCAGAATTCATTCTTAGTTATTGAAAATGTTGAGTTCATTTAATGATTGGCACTTTTCTTAGATAATAGATTATACTATTATTTTTTTTAATTCAATTTACATCCTCATCGCCTTGATATATAAAAATATATATTTGTGCTTTAGTTTTCCTCCTTATTATAAGTAAATATGAAAGTGTGGGTTTTATATTTAATACAAATAATTTTCATAATTCTCAAACTTTTCAGATTAACAAAAAGCACGACAACATCAATGTCTGTAAATGCAACATTATTAATTTTCTTGATTAAAAACCTAATGAAAATCTCCTTGTATTCCTACATCTGTCTTAATCTAAAAACCAATTTAGAACGCAAAAAAAAAATAAGAAAAAAAAATGAAATCTTTCAACCACCGTATCAAGCAAATGAAATTTCTAAACTAAAATTGATTTTTCCAGGGGAACTAGCGGGGAAGGAGGTTGTTTTGTTGGTGGCGTTGGATTTACAATCAGAAAAGAAAACGGAGAAGACTTATGGTCGATTTTGGTGATGGATTTGACAGTGGAATTAGGGAAATAAAAGGACGAGCTAGAACATTGGGTGATGGGAAAGGTGGCGGAGCTGATTTGTTGAATGTTGGAACAGATGCAGCATTCGGTTTTTGAAGAATAGGTCTTGCTGAATTTACAGGTGCTTCAATTTTGGGGTTTTTGGAAATGAGAGGATGTAGTGGAGCATTTGGTTGGTCGACTGATGCTGGTGGCTGACGGGGTGAAGGTGATTTCTTGAACATTAGAATTGGGGGGAGATTTAGGTCCTAGTGAATACGGTGCTGGAATTGTGGGTCTTTTGTGGATCAATACAGATGCCACTGGCAGAAGAGATTTTCTCAGAGGTGGTGAAACTAGAATGAGGTCTGCGAGTGGAGGAAAGTTGGGTATCTTAAATATGAATGGAGATGCTATTCGAGGAACTAACCGTTACCATTGCAGGTGCTATGGAGTTGGAGTAGCAAAGAGGAGGAAGGAGAATAGAAAATTTAGGAAAAAGGAGAAAGAAAACAAAATAAAGATAAAAAAAATATATATTATGATAAAAATATCAAATTTATTAAATATTATTAAGATCAATATGCGTTCAGCATATGATTGACGGAATTCACAGCTGAATAAGATAACATTTGAATAATTTGATAGTTTGTGAATAAAATTATTTTATAATCAAAGAGTAAAAAATAAAATTTTAAATCATTTAAAAATTATCAAGATTATTTACTTTTATAGTATTATATTTAAACTAGTTCCGCCCAAATTTTATCAGTGTATCAAAATATTCACATATACTTATACTTTATTGGCCTAGAAAATGAGTTGAAATGAAAAAATTTTCATCACAAATTCTTTTTATGATAATATTTGATAAACACATATTTAAGTCAAAATACACAAATAAGGCACGTAACTATTCCTTGTAGTAATTATTTTGCTAGCAAATTAACGGTTATATCATTTGGGTTTATGTAGATAAAAGTACACTTTTTCACTCAACTAAAGTCTCGATTGTATACTTATAACGCAAAATAGACGAGGTAATTAGTTTTTGACTCTTCAAAATTTTCCTGTTTCCATTTTCATCCATAAATATTTTTTATTTACTTATCTATAACAGTCTTGTAGGGCTTTTTTTAAAACTTTTTTAAGAACTAATCATCTTTAAATAATTATTCGAATAATCAAAAGGCCGGAATTGGTAAAATAGAGACAATTGAGGGTAAAGGTAATTTTACCCTTTACAGGTAATCCAAAAATAACATTCATACCATTTTTGGGAGTCTTAAAAAGCTTGTAAACAAAAAGATATTAAAAATTTATGAGATAAAAACAAAATTATGTATATAAATCATTTCCTAAGTTAAGTTCAATTTTGTTGCTAATTTATTATGTATATAAACCTTTAGTTTCTTCCCTAAATTATGACCAATTTTTTAAATTTTGTTAGTGAATTTCTAAAGGTGCATTTGTTTAGTAATTTTTTTAAAAAGAATGTTGATTTAGATTTTTAATATGAAATATACCTAAATACAAATAAATTTTATTTATAAATTATTGACAATTTTATTGTTTATTTTAAATATTTTAAAATAATATTTAAATTCGTAGAATTTAAAATTATATTTATATTTTTTGAAAGATTATATATATCTTTAATGAAAACTTAATATAATTTCAATCAAAATCACCAGTTAATCTGTGATTAATGATGGTAATTGATTAACACGTGCATTATTAGTAAAACTAAAAGCAACACCATTTGAGTGAAAAGTAATATTTTATATATTCTGGTATACGGTTGTTTCGGATCAGGTTCCAAACCATACGATCGGATCTGGGAAGACCCTGTTACAGTACCGCTGAGTTTCTGACTGGCATTTCTTTAAAAAAAAAAGAAGAAAAAGGAAAAACCAAGAATCTCCATAGACGGGCAAATAGGCGCGTGGAAGGGCAAACAGAGCAGGAATTCGTATCCTACGATCTTGACACGTGGTTCTAATCCTCCGAGAAAGGGGTATTAAAATCGAGCAGGACTAGAATAGCGAATAACAGGCAAGATCGTCCCAGGACCACATGCGTGTCAGAAAAGGGCGGTCTCTTCACTTGCTGCGTGTTGCTCCTTCATTGGGCCACGTATACCATCTCAAAATTTGCCTCACACGTGGTGTGCTCTCAACGTGGGAGATAATAATGACAACGAAATGGACCGTCAAGATCTACGTTTTAGTCTTAAGAGTTCTGCGTCACACCAACTGTACGTGTTGGACTCTGCCCGGGACGGTGACGGGTAGCTGCCCGTAACTAGCCCTCCCGCCCCCACTTCCCATGGGGTATACTGTGGTCTCTCCTCTGTACAAAAAGCTTCATATTTATGGGTCCTCTCGTCGTGCTTGTTAGATCTCTTCTATCGCTTGCTTTTTGATCAGCTACTTAAAACTTTCATCGGGCTTTCTTGTCTTCTGTTTTCGGTTTTGGAAGCGTTTGGTGTTTGAATTCTGGGATTTTGGCAATGGCTGGAATGTGCTGTGGAGTGAATATTGTTGGCGAGACTGAGGCTGCAACTCCTGTCGAGCCTAGTACTGAATCTGCGAGGAGGCGAAGGATGGAAATTCATCAGTTTAGATTTGTCTCCTCCGATGTAGCGGTGGCTCAGACTCTTGAGAATGGAAGGAAAAGGCAAAAGCTTGAGGTTTTACCCGCTTCGCCTCTGCAGGGGTGCGACGATGTACTTCAGAACTGTGAGGTGGATGAAACTAAACTGAGCAGACGGAGGAAAAGGCAAAAGCTGGAGGAGGTAGCCCCTACCTCACTGCCGCGGGTCTGCAAGAACGCAGTTGGGGAGTCTCAGGCCGAAGAAAAGGAGATTTTGGGGAGTATGGAATCGGATGTCCACTATTTGCATCGGCGTGGTACTCCGTCGTCTCCTTTTGGGGCACAACGTGGCCTTTTGTCGGAACATCCTAAATTTGGCATGACTTCAGTTTGTGGAAGGAGAAGAGATATGGAAGATGCAGTTGCAATTCATCCTTCTTTTTCCCAGGGAAATAATGAAATTTCAACCAGTCTTCATTTTTTTGGGGTTTACGACGGGCACGGTTGCTCCCATGTATGCAATTTTCCATTACACGTAGTAATTCAATTGAAGTACTTATCCCGTATGATCGACTTTATTGACTTTGTTTTGGCTTTTGCAGGTGGCCAGGAAGTGCAAAGATCGAATGCATGAAATCGTGAAAGACGAGGTGGAGAACGCAGGGGAAGCTTCGTGGAAAGAGATGATGATGAGGAGCTTCTCGCGCATGGACAAGGAGGTTACCGACTGGTCCAGCGCGATGGGTTTGTCAACTTCTGTTTGCCGCTGCGAGTTGCGGACTCCCCAGTGCGATGCTGTTGGATCTACGGCAGTTGTTGCTGTGGTAACTGCAGACAAAATCATTATCTCGAATTGCGGTGATTCTCGTGCTGTTCTCTGCCGGAACGGCAAGGCTATCCCTCTGTCGGTTGATCACAAGGTAAGATTTTTGAGCTGTTACAAATGACCTTCCAGCATCTTGCTTTTTCTTCTAGAAAACGGGTTTGAATTAGTTTTGAATTCTAACAAGTTTGACTGTGCTAAACGCAGCCTGATAGGCCTGATGAATTGGCTAGGATCCAAGATGCTGGCGGGCGAGTGATATACTGGGATGGGCCTAGAGTCCTTGGAGTTTTAGCAATGTCGCGAGCAATCGGCGACAATTATTTGAAGCCTTATGTGATATCTGAACCGGAGGTTATGATTACAGAGCGGACGTCTGAGGATGAGTGCTTAATACTTGCAACTGATGGGCTCTGGGATGTAGTATCCAATGACACAGCATGTGGCGTTGCACGTATGTGCTTGCAATCTCGGAAGCCCCCATCGCCCCCCAGATCACCGGGAACTAATGCAACCGTGGCTGAAGCCGGAGAAAGCTCTGACAAGGCTTGCTTGGATGCTTCCATTCTGTTGACAAAATTGGCCTTAGCTAGGCATAGCACCGATAATGTCAGTGTCGTCGTGATTGATTTGAGAAGAAGTTGGGGGGCTTGTAGTCAAATGTAATACTATTGGCTCTTAGAAATTAGCCTAATTCACCAACTCTTGAGCTAGTTCTGATCGATCGATCGATCAGGCTATTCATTCGGATTTTCCTTGAAGAAGGGAAAAAGTAGACGTCTTTGAATTTATTTGAATGCCATTTCAGTAATCTTCTAGAAAAATGGAGATAAATATAATTTCTGTATAGATCTTCTCCATTGCTAGGCTTAGGGAAATTGTATTAATATTAAAGATCCCTAATATAAATGTTTCAATTCATGGAGTTTTGAAGATTCATCTCAGTAACGTGTCCAGATCTCGATTTTATTTAATCGCTTAGAATGGCGTCGGCATCACAACAGCTGAGATTCAATGGGGAATGAACCGGCTGATCCTGCCTATCAGCGTGTAATGTGCCCCAGAAGATGGCAATCAAGGTTACGATAATTTGTTAAAAAATCGCCGACCCTGGGATTTACTTAATTATGTTTATTTATGGTGTATTTTAATAAAAATTAAATTGAGATAAATTTGTTAAATTTTAATAAAATATTATTAAAAAAAATAAATATAGAATTTAATTATTAATAAAAAATATAATATTGTTATGAATTATTGGAATCTCCATTAATTAATGGAGGCTCCACTAATTATGGATTTATGTGAATTATTAGAAGATTTTTATGGATGTCCACCATTTAGTGAAGACACCATTAATTGAAGATGATGTATGACATGATGTATTTCACTAATTAGAGCTCTATAAATAGAGCTATTCTCTAAGCTTGTAATACACCATCATTTTGTGAAAGAAAGATTAGTGAAAGAAAGATTAGAGAAAGAATTGTGAGAGAAAGAAAGAGAGAAGTTTGAAGAGAAATTCTTGTGTAAAGAATAGTTAGAATTTTCTTAGTATGTAGTGTGTAGATTTTATTCTAACACTACCCTAATTTTATAACAAATATGATATTTTGTAATATAAAAATTATTTAAATTAATATTATTTTAAATGAGAGTTAGTTTGAATTGGGAAGATGTTTTTCAAATACTGCCTTGGTTTATTGTTGAATCTAAAGATTCAGTACATTGAATTAGTTAAGGAACACAGTATTCTAATTGTTCCTCCTGGGTGCACCAACCCTATGCTAGTTGTAACGAATGAGTCACGAGTATCTTCCACAATTCTTGAGGACAGGATGGCTTAAATTAACCTTTTTTTTATACTAAAATAATAATAATAACTTAATTATTTCTAAAAAATTCAAAATAAATTTATAAATATATAGGATATTTTTGTATGGATCGAATTTATAAATTAAATATATCCATAAAAAAATTTCGTAAACAGAGAGATCTGTTTTGATGCTGAAGGTTGGGCATCTCATCACAGCTCCGCACTGGGACTTGGACCTAACCAGACGGTGACTTAAATATTCAAAAATAACGAAAACAACGAATTTTCAGTCACATTCCCTTACATAAACCTTGGGCAGAAAATAGAAACATCCTACGTGGATGCATTTCAGCAAGCTAATGGCAAAACCAACGGATTCCGCGGTGGGTGATCTCATTTCACTAATTTTCGTGAGTTGGCTCGACCAGATTTTCTGGAAAAGCCATACGTGTACCTATGTGCCTCGCTTTGGTTGGCAATGAAAGTGCCAATCTTTCTTTGCTTCGTGTATTTTGATTCATTTCTTTAATCGTGAAGTGATGGAATAATGTTACTATAACAAAATGCAAGGAATATATTTTGAGTAATGCCTTCTAAAGCACCGCTTTTATGATAGCTGACATCTATATACATAATATTTCTGCTCCGCCGCCGTGCAAATCTGGCTAATGTTAAATGTAAAAGACGGTGAAAGCATCCACAAACGCAATTGCGTGTACACATAGGGAGACTGCAGTTGCAAGGGTCGACGAGGGGTACAGGTGCTAGTAGACGAGATCGGCTGCAGCCTGCAAATACTATATACGGTTAATATAAAAAATCATCTTCAACCCTAGTTAAATATTTAGTTTGAATAATAAATTTGGATTATGCCCTCATATATAATGATTTTTGTCCAATTAATTTATATGAAGATAAATAAATAAATTAAATATCTATGATGCCCTTTATTGTTTTGAAAAAAAATATATATGTTAGATCGAATAAAAAACTTAAGGCCTGTGCAAGGTGAAAAAAAAAAAAAAGGAAGAAGAAGAAAGATATAGAGTGACAAGGAAAGGAACGTTGCCTTGAATTCCACAGCTTCAATCCAAAGCTTCGATAGACCATGAAGGTCATGAGAGGCAAGATGAGAGAGAGATTGCAAGTTGGGTAGAGCGTTCAAAGCGTGGATGGCTAGTGGGGAATGCTAAGTAGGCAATTAGGGTTAGGATTGGTTAAGGCGGCTAGGAAGTAGGGAGAATGCACGATGTGTGCGGGGAGAAATGAGGTAATTTAATTAAATATTCAAAATTAATTAAGTATTTGATACAAATAATATTAAGTGTTAAATTATTTTGTATTTGATACTCTTTTTATTTTTTTTTTATCTATCTATCTTAACAGATTCACAAATTTTAAGAAAAAAATAAAAAATTTTGATTAATTAATCAATATTTTTTATTTTACTATTAAAAAATCTCTTTCAAAATTTTATGTATTGTAAGTATATTTAATTTGTTTTTATTTCTCATTACAAATGCACAATATTCATTGTATTAAAAAAAATATTTGTAAAAAAATAACAAATAATATAGTCTTGATTTGTGAATGAGACAGATAAATTAAGACAAAAATCTTAATTAAGATAGATAAATAAAAAGAGACTGAAAGAATAACATATTCTTATTAACACTTAATTTATTAAAATATTTTAAAATTTTATTATAAATTTTAAATGAAATAAAAATTATTTAAGCGTAAAATTTAAATATATTAAATTCTTATTTAATTATTATTTATTTTATTGAATTATAATAATATATAATATAAAAATAAATTATAATTATTTTTAGATTTCAAATTTTCGAGTTTAATTTTTATATTTCAATATTAAAATATTTATATTTTAATTTTTAAATTTCAATTTTATTAAAGGAGGCTAAAGCGAGGGAAAGAAAAATGTAGGGGTGAGTGAAAAGGTATAGGGGCGTAGGGGATAGGTTGGGAGTGTTTTGAGGAACGCGGGGGCGTTATTTATGGATGCTATGAGGGGAGGAGGTGTGAGGAACGGTTGCAGCGTGGGTTGCAGGGAACGTATAGAGGAGGGGATGGGTTCAGGGGTACGGCGGTTATGGGAGGGAAGGTTGTACGGAAGGAGAGAAAAGGTTGTGTGATGATGTTGGGGTGGGGGGAACGTGTCGAAAGTGAGCGATGCGGCTAGTAGCTGGCAAGAAAAAAGAAAAAGGAGGATAGAGGATGGGAAGGCGATGGCGAAGAAGATGGCTACGGTGATGGTGAATGATCATAGATCTAATTGCGGTTCCTCTTCAACCATAATATGGACCACAGTTAATGGTCCATAAATTATTGACTACATTTTGTCGTTAAAATTATGAATTTACGGTCTAATTAAGGGTAGAATTTTTTCCAATAATCGATCGACAGTTTTTAACTGTCAAATTTTTATTTTTTAAAATTTTATATTGCCACATGTTAGCTTCTGACCGCTTAGAATTTATTTTTTTTAAAAAAGCAGACCACTTTTTTCTCTTTTTTTTGGGCTAAATGTCATCTCATAAGCAGCCCATTTCAAATTAATGGTTCTGTTGTTGCAGGCAGCAACTAGTGGCTAGGGATGAAAATATGTCAAGTCTTTGCTTACGGGGCTGACCTAATTTAAGCCCTGATTTGGTTGGACTTGTTTAGAAAATAAATTAAATTTGGGTTTAAAATCGGGTTTGTTTAACTTAATAGGTTAGACATGTTTAGTTAAAGTTCTAACTTGTTTAGTTAAAGTCTGACCTGAATTCTACTAGATGTTGCTTATTTGTATATTATATAATTATTTTATATCACATATTAATTATAATATATATTATATTTATATATATCTTATATAATAATTATTTTATACATATAAAATAATATATATATATAATTTATTAACTTTAACATATATATTTTAAATATAAAATACATAAACTGATAAGTTTAAACCTTAAACTTTTTTATTTTGGTATAATTGGTCCATATTCTTTATTATTAACTTTATAAGTCCTCTATCTATTTTAATTTGGCACATTAGGTCATTCCTACCTAATTTCGGCAGGTCAACCCGTTAATTCTAATTGTGACCCATTAAGAAATGACAAATTTGGTATTTTACTGTAAACCTTCAATATTTATAAAGGTAAGCTCATGAGTTTAATCCCTGAACTTTTTATTTTGGCATGTTTGGTCCATATTCTTTTTTTTTTAATTTTATAGGTCCTATCTTTTTTAGTTTGACACATTAGGTCATTCCAACCAAATTCCAACATGTCAATCCTAAAGTAACCATCAACTCAAATTTTGACCCATTAAAGAATAATAAATTTGATATTTTATTGTATACATTCAATCACTCTTTGTACTAAAATTGTATATATACAAAATTAAAATAATTGTAAATTTATGTTCACATATGTATAAATCGTATTACAAATCAAAGAACTAAAAGAATCTACAAAGGTAAAATTCAAATTGGTGTTGATTCTATCCTAACCAAATCACAAAATATGTCAACGCTACTTTTCTCTAAGTCAAAAATTCAAATATCATATCCTACTTTCGAGTAAGGCAAATTGGTGAGTTTAGTCCTTCAAATTTTTATTCTGGTATGATTGGTCAATATTCTTTTTTAATTTTATAGATCCTCTATCTTTTTTAATTTGGTACATTAGGTCCTTCTGACCTAATTTCGGTAGGTCAACTATAGATTAACTCGTCAACTCCGAAAGGTATACAATAAAAAATCAAATTTGTCATTTTTAATGGGTCAACTATAAATTAACTCGTCAACTTCAAATTTATCATTTTTTTTTTAATTTAGGATTGATATGTTGGAATTAGGTTAGAAGGACATAATGTGTCAAATTAAAAAAGATAGAGGACCTATAAAATTAAAAAAAAAATAGGGACCAAATATGCCAAAATAAAAAGTTCGGGGACTAAACTCATCAACTTGCCTTTATAAATATTGAAGGTGTGTAGTAAAATATCAAATTTGTCCTTTCCTAATGAGTCAAAATAAGAGTTGAGGGGT
This sequence comes from Voacanga thouarsii, assembly GCA_026120185.1. Lineage (NCBI taxonomy): Eukaryota > Viridiplantae > Streptophyta > Magnoliopsida > Gentianales > Apocynaceae > Voacanga > Voacanga thouarsii. The sequence goes on from JANUWF010003091.1 coordinate 13,343, forward strand.
TGACCCTTTGGAATCAGGTGGGATGGACCTAATGTGCAAATAAAAAAAGATAAATGACCTATAAAGTTAAAAATAAAGAATATGGACCAATCATGTCAAAATAAAAAAATTCAATGACAAAACTTACCAAATTGCCTATTTTAAATATAAAATATCCAAACTAAAAAGAGATTAAAAAAAAAATTAAAACAGGCTTTTATACAAGTCAAGTCTGAGTTTAAAGAAAAACATTATATAAGCTAACAGGCCAGACTCAAGTCTTAAGTTAACAATACAGGCTTAGACTTATTTAGCCAAAGCCTGGCCTAGCCTGATCTAATTCTATCCCTAACCGCGACTGTTTTGCTTTTTTTCCCCCCTTTTATAAATACCTCTTAATTTCTCTCTCATTTTTATATATTTTTTTCTCAATATTCTCTGAATTATCTCTCACTTTCTTATTCTTTCAGTGATCTCAAATCCAATCTATTTCAATTGTCTCAATATTCTCACTAAATTTCAATTAGTAGTTATTTATACTAAGAAAGAGTGAAATTCCATTAGGAAGATGAATACATGAGAGGAAAGTCCCTATACAACCCAGGTGGATAAAGAAAATACCTAACTGAGCTATCACATGAGCAAGCCTATTACCATCCCTACAAATATGAGAGATAGAGAAACATTTAAAAACAGGAAGTATACTTCTAATAGTTGAGATAATATGACTAACTAAAGAAAGATCATCTATTTTCCCGTTGACTCTTTACGGATCACATCTAAACAGTCACTTTCAAAAGACAAATCTCAAAAACCATTCATACAAGCAAATCATAACTCCATCAAAAGAACATAAGCCTTAATAAATTCAACGTCCATATATCTTGGTACTCTACTAACCCAAGCACACAATATAGAGTTGCTAGGGTCACGGATAATTATCCCCACCGTAGCAAAAGATTTAAATATCATTCTTATTGTACTTATTTTCCTATATAAGAAAAATCATCCAAATAGTTTCAAGGATAAGGAAAAATGAATATACTTATAATCCAAATTTCTATTTGAAGACATTTAGCACTCCATTCAACTACCAAACAACCGTTGATTTTAATCCAAGGCTTTTTTTTTTTTTTTTAAATGACTCTTTTAGTTCCGACAATTGGATAACTGGGTAGAAGTTAATGCTAACAAGACGGAAACTTAACAATTATATTATGTTGACACTCAAAAGGGTATTCACATTCAAAGTAAAACCAAAACCAGAGGCTATAACAAAGAATGGGGAGGCAAAAGGAAGTCGATATGCTTGCTAAACATTTCAATATTGTGACTATATTATTTTGTAAGGTAAAAATTAAATACAATTATTGTACTGTACCTTTCAAATTATATATGTAAAAAAAAAGAAATTATCCTTATGAGTCGGTTTGGATTGCAAACAAGAACAATTTACTGGATATAATACTACTCCTCCCACTCCTCCTGCTGGTTTATTTTAAATATTTTGAAAATATAAATAGGGAAGAATTAGCTAAAATGGTAACTCTTGAAGATTTCTTTTTTAGTTTTAGATCAAAATTATATTTTAATAAATACTATCAAAATAATTTAAATCCAATTATCTGGAGTGTTTTTTTTTTTTGGATTACCCTCACGCGTATAATTCAAAAATTGTATAAGGATAGTAAGATGCATTTAGTCCAAATTTTTAGAGTATTGCCTAATAAAGCTTCTTTTTATCATGATATTTAGAGTGATCATTGGGAAACTCATTCTTTCATGGGTATCACATAATATTATTAGATAGATAATTATGGGAATATTGAAAAAAAATTACTTATAAGTATTTTGATAATCCACATTCAATTGAAAATCTTTGTGAAATATTAATTATTATTTTAGAAGAATTGGGACAATTTTGCAAGCTAATGGTATAGAGACAAAATATTTTTCAAGAGATGTTCTAAATAGATAGTAGTCAACATATAAGTTATTAGATGATTTTTTTTCATATACTATATATATATATATATATATATATATATATATATATATATATATATATATATATATATATATATATTGCAAATCAAGTTATTTGGATACGTTTATTTCCTCAACAATTGAATCCTTATGAAGGTATTGTAAATATTTTTAAAAATTTTAACAATGCTACTTATAATTTTTCTTATGTTTATTATCTAATTTTACATTTAATTGTTCAAGAATGTACTAATGTTAGTAGCATTTTAATGAATATTCTAAAGATACTCTTATGTCTTCTTGTATTAAAGTTATAAAATATAAATAGTTGAAATATTATTTAGAAATACTTGATCTTAATTTAGGTGCTATTATTCTTAATGCAGTTATGAGAATGTATGATTTATAAGATTATCTTATTATTATGTCCCTTTATTTCCTAAAAATAATAAGATGATGATGGTAATGATACTACTTAAGATCTTACATGCCTTCTTGATATTAATTGTATAATTATTAATGTAAAAAAATATCATTTGTGAATTGTATAATGAATATTGTATAAGTTATGGCTTAATTGTTTAAACTTCTTAACATATTGAAGATTTGAAATATGATATTTTTAAAATTAACAAAGCAAAACTTATATTTAAAAAGTCAAAATGATCGTAAGAGTCCTAAAATTTCACGGCAGAAATTGAATTATATTTAACTTATCTTTAAAGTATAATTATATAGGTGAATTATTTTATATCGCAAAGTTGTAGATAAAAAATGAAAACAAATATCCTATTCCACCATTAATGACTAAAATATTTTTATTGTTTCTGTTTCAACCGTTGCAGTAGAATAAACTTTTAGTGTTTGAGGTAACATTTGAAGTGAAATTTGCTCAAAAATGGCATTAGAAACTTAAAAAAAATTCAATCATGTGTAAAAGATTAAATTAGGGTCAAAGATCGTCAATAAGAAAATATATGGCTTGACTTCTACAAAATGTTAAATGTAAATATTAAAAGGATATCACTAGTATATTTGACACTAGCATTGAAGTATGAATATGAGACTTGAAGTAAGGAAGGATTGAAAGGTAAGAGCATTGCAAGAGTTTTAATTTTTTTATACCTTAAAAGAATATGTAGACAGTTTAATTTTAAAAAATTATTATTAAGTTCAAATCTTCTATTATTATATATTTTATTTTTGTATTTTTTATATTTAAAAAAAATCAACAGTTGGTCGTTGACCAACCAAAATCTTAATCACTAACTACTGGTTGACTAACTATGATCAACTGAGAAAGTTAAGATTAAGGTTAAGGTCCGCTGTCAATCGGCAATCATAGTTAGGGCTAGGCAATGGAGAATAAGGAAAGCGGACGGTGGTTGATTTGTAGTGGATCTGGTTATATAAGATGACGGTGACCATTAGGGAGTTTTCTAGTGCAAGAAAATGTTGGAATATATGTCCTCTAGACTAGTTTATTTAATATAATTATTGAATTTATTTTCAAATTTTATTTTTGAATTTATATTTTATTTGTACACGATTTTCTTTTGGAAAGGATCCATTATATTTAAGTAAGTGATCCATGTGAATGGTAGTCTTTCACAATAAGGTATGGATCACAAGTTACTTAACACATAAATATTTGTTCTTAACCGATTGATAAAAATGAGAATCTTATCATATTTAAGTTATTGTGTTATAAATTTCAAATGGGGAATGATTTATCTTTAACCAGTGAGTAGTCCACTCACTTCATAACATGAGTGTATTTTGAATATATAGAATATGACCTATAATAGTGGTTTCTAAAAGTACTATTTAGAAGAAACCCAGACTTTTACTGCTACAGCGTGGACTAATACTCTGCCTCTTGAGTATGAGTTGGTAGTCTGACGAAACTAGAAGCATATACTTTGATATACTATAGTTGAGGTTCGTTCATAGTGCTGACATGCTTGTATGTTGGGTATATGTGACTAATTAATTAAAACAAACTTGTACAAGATAGCTTCTACGCTATATCGCCCCTTGTGACTGTTCAAATGATCTAATTATCTAGGGTCTTGGGGAATATGACTTTGATGTTTACTTTAGGGTAGCTCATTGAAAAGTGAAAACATTCCAGGAGTCATGGATCATTGGATTAGATTTCTAAGGAGGGTAGATGTCTATTAAAGAGGTGATAGTACACTCTTCTTCTCTAATTGCACAACGATACGTAGAGGGGTATTTTAGTCATTACGCCTGTAGGTCGAAGACTTTGCTAACGCAACATTATCCTTGGAGTCAATATTTTCTTATGGTGATATTAAAAATGTTTAAAATATACAATATAGCTATTTATATAGCAGGGGTATTTTGGTCATTTTAGTAGCCAAGACGATGTGTCTTTTGGTCTCCGAAATGACCCTTAAGTCCTAACAGATTTTGGTTAAGTAATTGGTCCTGATAATTATGGATTTTATTTTATTTTATTTAAGTAGTCTAATTTATTATTGAATTAGAATAAAATAAAATATCCGAGAGAGTATATATTTTATCTAATTTAATTGATTAATTAATTATTCAGAGCCCAATGCCTAAATTGAATAATTAGAAAATTAATGTAGATACAAAACTAGGTAAAATGCTTGATATCTTATATTAGTCTATTTGACCTTATTAATTATTTATTGGGCTGTTTAAGGAAGTCTAGAAAATAAATAATTAAAATTTATTATTTATGGGTGTTCAAGCTCAAGAATAAGTAATTTTATCTGGTTTAATGAATAAGACCAAGGGTAAAATAAAATTAATTAATTAATTAAAATAAAAAATAAAAAAACAATACGAAATGGATCCCGTATTGTTTCGCGTGAAGGGTAACAGAAAGTATGGATGCTTTCTGTTTTTATGCGGATGGAATCTCTCTCGGGGAATTTGATGAAATGAATTGAAATGAAATGCTTGACACAAAACACTTATGGGTTCATCATGCATAGAGACGAAACCCATATTTTGTGAAGCCTTCACAGAAAACAAAAACTTATCAGACCCACTTCTTTAAGCTTTCATCGGCTGTACTACGGGCACCATTTCGGAAGATGAAAAACTTCACGTGAATGAGATGCAGTCGACGTTTACAATGATGTGATCCAATAGCTTCAAATATTCTTATACAGACATCTACATCAGTGCGAAGAGGGCCATTCAATCACAGAGGTAAATTTTTCGTTTTGTTAGCATGCTTTCAATTTAATGATTTTTGTTATTTTAAACCTTCAATTGGTATCAAAGCCATAGTTTGGCAAATGTAGGAAGCATGTTAGGCTTAACTAAAATTAGTATCAAAGCCATAGAGGGCCGTTAGTGTTGCAACCCGATCTGAGTTATGTGAAGAAGCCCGTGCGAATTTTGGACCGCAGTATCAAGAGTCTTTGGAACAAGCAGATACCAATGGTCAAGGTTCAGTGGGAGTATCATGGCATGCGGGATGCCACATGGGAATCGGAAGAGTGAGTTAAACGGAAGCATCCCGATCTGAAATAGAGATATGCTTGAATTTCGGGACGAAATTCTTCTAAGGAGGGGAGGATGTGAAACTCCAGTCAAAACCAACCTTAAAGTAAGGGGGTTGGGATGCATATAATATTTATTGCATATTTAAATATATTTTTATATGATATTGTGTGCTTTGGATTGGTGTTTTATAGTCTCGAGGGCTTAATTATGTTCATTAAGTAAGAAGGGTAAAATGGTAATTTTTACTTGAGGTGAAAATAGGGAGATAGCCTGAGAATTAAATAGGAAAAATATCTTAGAGAGAAAATAAGAGTAAGAGTTGTTGTGGTATAGTGATTAGAGTTTTAGAATTAATTCTTGAGGTCTTGGGTTCAAATTCCATCATTGGAGCTCTAGCATGATTAAATTTTATTTTTGCTTGGGAATGTTAGATTTTCGTCCTTGAGTGCTCTAGAGAAGGGTAAAGGTGATGTCCCAGGGAAGACATGATAGGAGTACCATAATCCTACTCTTGTACCCTACAAAAATTCTTAAGGGAATTCATACCCTTCTTGATCCTTAGTTTTTCTTACTTCTCAATTTCTTAAGTTGTGCAATTTATTCAAGCCAATTTCATTCTAGAAAAATTCCAGCAAAGTGCTGTGGCTTTGAAGGTTTAAAATGTCTAAGTATAAGACATCTTATAGACTGAAAATGTGTAGGAGTTGGGGAAGGTTTCCAAGAGAATTAATCTCCATAGTGAACCTTCAAAACTCCACTCTAGTTATGTTCATTTCCTTCATGAAGTATTCTGGATTTTTTTTTTCCATCTTCTTGTGCATGCAAAGTGTCGAAATTCTTAGCCATTATTCCCTCCCAAATGCTGCCAGAAAATGGCCCTCTTGACCAGTTTGAAACCTGAAATTTTTTTAGCCAAATTCAGGTTGCACAAATGCTGTGCAAAACCAGAAATTTTTTTGGATAAAATCACAGCATAGGTGAGCTTAAACCAAGCTGTTTTCTCCCAGCTTCTTAGCCCCATTTTTCCTCCATAAAGAAGGCTGGAAACCAGCCTTGAAAGACCTCTAAATACCCCTTCAAACCCTCTTCAAACTGATTGGAAAAATGGCAGCAAAAGCTGCCCAGAAAATTCCAGCACTTGCGAAATCCTATGCAGAATTTTTCCAACCTTGCTTCATCTTCAGCCATGTCCGAAAAATTCCTCATCTTTCTGTCCAAACTTTTCTTGAACAGCCTTGAACTGAACTCCATTGTCTTCCCCAGCCTACTGTTCGAAAAAACCAGTCATGGCTGCCCCTAAAATATCTCCAACAATTACTCCAATCATGCATTGATTGAAGACCAAAATTCCAACAATCCTAACTTAGTAAACTTCCATAAAATGTTCCCTAAACAACCAGACCTTTCCTTTACCATTGTACTCCCTCTTTTCGACCACCCTTAAGCTTCTTCAACCAGCTTTCATCCAGCAGAATCCCTAGCTTTTAGTCGGCCGTTACAGCTTCCAAAAATGCTCTCCCTTAATCAAAGATATTCTTGCCATATTTTGTTTCCAAATTTGATTCCCAAAATTATTCTTTTAGGATTTCAAACAACCAGACATTTCCTTTTCCTCCCAAACCAGAAATTCAATTGCCCAAAACCTCTCAAACAATTCAGCACTCCCTCCTACACAGAATTTCGGCAGCTTCAAATCAAAATCTCTCCATTCTCTTCAACCTTCAAGCACACATAGAACATCAAAAACACCTACTCACTTCTCTCGCCTAATACCACTCCAAACCACTTCAATCTTCTTCAGAAAAATTCCAGATTTCATCTACTCACTGCCGTGAATCCATTCGTACCACTTTTAACATCAAATTCCAAAATCCAACTCTCTCTTTTGGATAAAAAATCAGTATTTTTGTGAAGGCTCAAGAACACCTTCAAGGTAAGTTTGTTCAATCAACTTCATCTCCACTAACCCTCAATATCTAATGAATATATATGTGTATAAGCATGCTAATGAACTCTCTTCTTCTCTTCTCTCTCTCTCTCTCTCTCTCTCTCTCTCTCTCTCTCTCTCTCTCTCTCTCTCTCTCTCTCTCGGCCGAATACCCTCTCCCTCTTGGCCGAATGATTTCTTCACCAATGGCCATGCTTTCCTCATCTCCTTTAGACAAATCTAGTCTCCTAGGAGTTGAGATCCATTCGAAATTCCTCCAAGGTACTCATCAATCAAGTAAGCCTTTTCAACCCTCCTTTTAAATTTTGGATTCATGTCTCTATGATGATATTGGTAGGAGATGGATTATGAATAGGATTTGAGCATGTATTGTTGTGATGAGTTGAGATTGAAGCATGAATAAATGTGTGTATATGATGGAAATGGGATTTATGCATGAGTTGATTATCTTGGTTGGTTGTATGGTGTTTTAGGGTTTAATGCATGTCTCTATGTCATAAGTAGTATTTGTGATCAAGTATGTTAGAGATTATATCATCTATGGTGAATAGAATTTATATTCATGTATGATTGTTAAAGTCATGATTATATTTATGCTAGTAGAGGTTGGATCATGCAATGGTAAATTTAGATCTATACTTTTATTCATGATTTTGATGATTTGATGAATTGAAGTGGAGTATATGTTCATGATTGTGGTTATTGTTAGCAATAGAAATATGATCATGATCTAGTTGTCCCTAAACTAATTTTATTTCATCAATAAAATATTTAATACTATAATTTTTGCTAGTTAATTCGAAAATCCTAGGAAGGTAGATTTGGATTATTATATATATAATAAGGATACCTTAGTCAAATAAATGATAGCTTTTATTAAAGAAATAAAATATATAGATATTATATATAATAATAATATCAAATAAAGCCTTTTATATAAATAATCATAATAAGTAAAAATATTAATTTTGTAAGTATTATATTCATAAATACCATTAAAATTTATTATCTTTCAATTATTATCTTTTAATCAAAACCTATTAAAATTTATTTATTATCTTTCAATCAAGACTCATTGAAATTCATTTTCAATTAATTTTAGTTATCAATTATTTTCTAACAATTAATTATTAATAAATCATTATTTTATCTAATACCACCTAGGACTCTTCATCAAATAAG
>JANUWF010003093.1:0-114529 GCA_026120185.1 Voacanga thouarsii
CTTTGTTTTAAGCTTGACAATCATTATTGTAGTTTAGATTTTCATGGTGTTTATTCTAAAATTCTTATCCATTTTTTATTTTGATATTTCTGCATTTGTTTATGTGTTAGTGTCGCTACCAAGAAGAATTGAAAAAAGTGATGGCATCACTTGCTAGCCAAACACTTGAAGGGAAGCAGCCTCCACCAGTAAATAAGGCTGATATTGGTTGCAAGTTGTAGGCCAACCTAAGAAAGGAAATGCAATTTATGGCATGGGATCCCTAAGCTCTAGTTGGCTATAGAAATCAACTTCACCCAAGTCATCATCTTCTTCATCCATTTCATTGGTGCATCCTTGGCAATATGTGGAGATAACTGACTTTCAAAATACTACAAATGAGTTGGTGCAAAAGGCTATTGACACACAAATTCAAGAAGTGTTGAAGATAAATGAGTAGTTGACAACGGAGGTTTCTTTGCTAACACAGAAGGTTAAGGACCTAAGTGGATCAAATCCACCAAAAAATTAATATTCCTTCACTTTGTTCCTTAATTGTATTCCTTGTTGTTAAACCTTGGACCTGCACTTCATCTCACTTTCATATTATGATAAACTTTTATGTTTAATTAAAGATGATGTTTGGTTAAGATTTGTGGTATTTTATGAGGGAATTATATTTGTTTTGAATTTGTGGAAGGATGATGTTTATGTTTGTGAAAGGATGATATTTGTGTTGGATTTGTGAATTTGTAGAAAGATGATGTTTTGTAAATTTGTGGAAAGATGATGTTTACGTTGGATTTGTGAATTTGTAGAAGGATGGTGTCTATATTGGATTTGTGGATGTGTTTTGTCTTTAATATTTTATGAATTTGTCAAATGCAAGTGTTTGATTATATGTTCAGATAATCAACTGAATATTTGGTTGGTATATAAAGAAAACTAATAACGAAAAAAAAAAAAAAGAATTAGCAACTGGACCACTTGGTTAGTAATTTACCAATAAAAAATTACCAACAGATTTTAAATAACTAAAATAGTTGAAAAATTACCAACTGAATATTCAGTTGGTAAATAAATAAAACTACCAACCAGAAAAAAATAATTACCAACCGAAAGTCAGTTGGTAATTACCTACACATATATCGGTTGGTAGCAATATGTCTCAATTGGTAAATTAGTAAATTGCAATCTTATATTAAATACAAATTTACAAACCAAAAATTATAAATTTACAAACAACATTTTCAGTTGATAATTACCAACAAAAATAATCGGTTGGTGACATAAATTTTTGTTGGTAATTACCAACCGAAATAGTTAACTCAAATGCCAAACTTAATACCAAATTTCCAACCAAAGATTTTATATTACGAACCGAATTTCAGTGGGTAATTACCAACTAAAATATTGAACTCAAATGCTAAACTTAATGCCAAATTTTCAACCGAAGATTTTACATTACCAACCAAATTGTACTTATACAATTGTCATTATGTTTTATATAATAATATGAGGCTTTCCTTTCCATGAATAGTGAGTTTTGTTTTGTTGGTCATCAAGTACGTGACTTGATAGTAAAACCCTACAATGAATACAATGACTATTCTAAAACTGTCCCTGATCGATTATTATTATTGGAATAATAATAAATTAAGATTAGTATGTTTGTGACTTGATGGCTATGTTTTACTGGCCATGGATATTTGTGATATCGAGTCAAGACATAAATAAATGTTAGAGAACATTGTATTGGACATGACCCACTGTGAGAGTACTTCATGGAATATGTCATAAGTACTTTCTAGCCATAATAATATTGAAAGTCCTTCGACTTAAATTCATCATAGTTTCTTACTTGATAAATTCTATATTTTGACATTGTCTGAAGTTGTCTTTAACCAGATAATAAATTAGACTACTGTTGGATATAGAATAAATCAGGGAGAGGAATATGATTGATTGTGAAGGAATTTGTCCCTCTCAGTTATGGGAGAGATATCCATGGGCCCCTTGATAAGTTAGACTGTTAAAAAAAATGCATGGCCGTGCTCAAATATATCAATCTAAGATATTGATAAAATTTGTTTGAACAGTCTACTATAAAATCAAGAAATAATTGATTAAGCTTTATAAGGATGACATGCTCCGTGCCTTATGCTTAATCTAGATATCGTGTGACAAAAGGACTAAATATAAAATTATGGTTTGGTTCAAAGAGATCACCGATCTTCATTTAACCTGGATAGTTATAATGTTTTGCTAGAAACCGCTTATAACTTGTGGGTCATTTAAATATGATTTAGGCACACTGTCAGTGTTAAATGAACCTATAGGGTCACACAATAAGCGAACTTGTTAGGTTATTTTTCTGGTGACCAGGTTCGATGAATCTGGATGATATCCAGATTATAAGAATCTGACTCGGTAAAATAATTAGTTAAATTACCGAGATAATGGTAGAATCTTATCATATCAGTTTTAATTTAATTTGAATTTAAATTAGAATATGATAAGATATTATTAGGGTTGGACTCTAAGAGGTTCGAGGGTTTTTTAAGAAAACCCTAGCCGTCTTTCAATAGTAAAATTTTTCGGTTGAGAACATTTGTGCCATTCTCTACCAGAAAAAAAACCTCTCAAACCCTAGGCGCTAGCACTCCCCGGGTATCGAGTGAGTTCACGGTGTGTATCCGATAGAGGACGTTCGCATACTGCAGCGTCTGGTGATTGTTCGGGTTGAACGTACAACAGCGCAACCAGAATTGAAGGATTTCGATTACAGCAACCAGAGGTAATTCTTAAAGCTTAGATCTTCTTAATCGTTTACTTGGGTCCTCGGGAGGGATTCGTAGATGTTTTTCGCGTTTAGGAGTCCACGAATCCCAACAGATTTTACATTACCAACCAAATTGCGGTTGGTAATTACCAACCGACATAAAAAATTTCAGTTGAAATATTTACAAGCTAAACTTTTTGCATGCGACACCATTCAGTTGGTAAATCATGGTTACCAACTGAATTTAGCTAATTACCAACCGATTTTGTCAGTTGGTAAATCACTTTTTTCTAGTAGTGTTTTCTTGTCCTCTTTCTTTATAGAATCCTTTTAAAATATATGAGAGATTGTTAGAATATTTCAAAAAGGATAGAAGCAATTATTGACCAAGTCTTTAGTTGATATCAAGGATTGGTTAAGTTGACCAAGTATTTCTCCTATATGCTGCTAACTTCCTTGATTTATCTCAAAGCATTCAAATTTTTCTCAAAGCTTCTGTTGCAGCTTCCCCATAAATACCATACATTGCTATTCATTTAGAAAACACAATTTTAGTATAGAAAAGCTCTCCTCGTTTGTTCTTTTTCTCTTGTTTTGCTTATGTTTTGCGTCAAATTAATACTATTATAGTTGGGTTATATTTGTTATATCTTTATCATTCTTGTAACCCACTTTCGTGGAAGGATTTATTTAGTTCTAGTGGAACTGTCAAAATAGTCTTTTAAGACGATGCCATCATAACTTAAGCCATTATTTTACTTTTATTTTGTCCTTTATTGTTCTTCTAGTTTTATTAAATTCTCCAACACTTACTATAATGGATCAATAGCATTGGAGGCTGCTGGCACCTATTCCAAGGCACTACGTATGGCTTCTAATTAAGTGCCACATGAAGCCAAAACTTACAAACAACATCAAACCATTTGATCTACAACAACTAAATTAATCAAATCAAATGCGTTTGTTGACCATATTTATGGTATGCTTTAATGTTGCAAACCGTTTGAGATTCCCCCTCCACCCCTTTTTATGAAAGAGAACACCATTTGTGATATGAAAATGAAATACATGTCTGTAGCAGCTTATTGTAACTTTGTATATTTGAGAATGATCAGATAGTAAATCATGTTATAAACAAATCTTACTAAGGTTTTAAGTTGGTTGGAAGTGAGTCATGATTTGTTTTGTCATTTAAAATATAATTTGATTTTTTGATCATTTAAAATATGAGTTAAGTAATACTCGATTCATTTGACTCTTGAACTGCTTCTATATATAATGGATTGGTTATGATATATTTATATTTTAAAATTAAAAAAAAATCATATATGTTAATTTAAAAGAAAATATATTATATTAAACAAAAAGACTAGCATATATTTTTATTTTATTTCTTTTCCTTGACAAAGTTTTCTTATTATTTGCATGATTCCCTATTTTTATAGCTTAATTTTAATATTTATAGGTGAAGAAATAACCACAAATATTACAATACTTATATGAAAAGGTCACAAAAATTACATTATGTATTCTAGACACTATACATTTTGTTCACTGGATTATCACATGCTAGTTTTGATTTTACTTTGAATTATGGTTAAAAATAATATTGTTTTTCTTTTGACTAATAGTACAACATATTGTTAGATATTTTCACAGTCTATGATATCAAATTATTTTTAACTTAGTTAATTAATTATATTCAGTTGATAATCAACCAAGTGTTTGATTATATCTTGTTAGATCAATTAATTATCTTCTAATTAACTTGCAAAACGATGTTATGAGAGAATGGCCAACCCATTAATTCAACATAGTTTTTCTTAACTTACTTGCAAAAGAGGTTAATGGTATGACTAAGTAATTAAAGATTGGTTGATGATTGCTAAAATTTAGATTTATTGGCAAATTTTATGCTTTAAAGTAAATTATATGTAAAATCAGGAAACAATCAATTTCAATAATCAGAATTGAGTACGTAGACATAAGGCCTTTAACTACAAGATTTATAAATGTAGACAAGTTATACAATTATTGAAACTCATCTTTTGATACCTTCACCATATTTATCATTCTCAATTTGTTCTCTACTAGTACCAAACTCCAATCTATGATGTCTATAGGAGCATCCTTGCCATTTCTGACAACTGTTCCCAAAAACTCATTTAATTTTGCAACATTATCTCCAATAGGTACACCTGTATTATCAAACTCAACTTCTATGCAGTTCAAATATTTTGGCCTACCCCAAAGTTCAGTCATGAATGTAGGGCCTCTTTTTTTATTTGCCACTCCATCATGGCCGTTATTGTCTTTATCAATCCCATTGACAACTGTTATACATAAAAAAACAAGTAACATACAATTACCATTTAAAAGGTAACTTTAATTAACCAAAACCCCATCTCTGGGGATCAAAAACCAAGAAGAGCATTTCTCCATTTTCAACATCATGATGCTACTGACCCTATAAAGTCATAGAACAAATTGCCTATGAAATATTACAACTGTTTATTTCTCTTGTCAATTCTATTTGTATCATTCATTCTTCTAATTTTCCAACTTTTGGTGTATGTAGAAGATTCTATTGGTGGCATTTAATTTTGGTCCTAATAATTATAGGCACTGAATGAATGCATTCAATTCTGTGAAGAATTTTGGTATAGTATCTGTGAAGGATGAAGCCGTACTAGAGAACACCCAGCAGAATGAAATCCTTAACAACACATAATTATACATTTAGTATTTTTCTTAACAAGTGGAACATTATTTACCGAATGAAATCCTTAGAAATCACTTCCATGAATCTTGAAACATTATGCATGGAAAAGATTATAATAGAATTTACATAGACTCAAAACCATAATCAGTAAACAAATGGCATGTGAGCACTTAATTTCAGACAAAGAAGCATGTAATGTCTGATAAAAAGCATGTTATGTCTGTTGTTCCTCACTTCCCAAGCTTCAGTACTACTAGGTTCAATTCACTGCTATCAGAAAAACAAACTGACCAATTAATATATCTCTTTATATCTTCAGTAGCAAAACCGTGTAGAGTGCAGAGTGCAATCAAATTGAAAATTGGTGTTCAGCATCTAAACAGTCTCATGGTCTGACAAGCTTGTTTTCATGGTTTGACACATTTAGCAGTAAAATCGTGTACATGGTATGTAGTTGCAAATTCTAATAGTGTTCAAAATGTAACCATATTTATAAGCAGAGTGCAACCAAGAATTTTAAGCAGTGACAATATCTGAAAAAATCCTTTTCATTGTTGAAGAATAATGTGGTAGCAAGATTTATTATGAGTCATTTCCCACCATATGGTTTCTAGATTTATCCCCAGACAGAATGGAAAATTCAGCTTCAACACATAAGTGTATGCATGTCTAAATTCGGCTTAAACACATAAATTCTGCTTCCAAATGCTGGTTCCAAATTCTGCTTCAACACATAAATTCTGGTTCGAAATTTTGCATATTTCTAACTTGAAGCTAGTATGAATTGCCCAAAAATAGTTTAGCAAAAAATGTCTATGCATGTCTAATTTTGATATCTTCCATTTAAAACTAGGCTAAGTTATAAGTCTCATGTGGCAGTAGACAAGAGCTTTGTTTTAGTAGCTAGTGGACATATTAACAATTTTCAATCTCATGTGGCAGTAGACAAGAGCTTTGTTTTAGTAGCCAGTGGACATATTAACCATTTTCAGTCCTTAAGAGACCAAAAGTTGCATTCTTGTTCTTAACCAGGGGAAGATTGCCCTTGGCACCACTCTGGGAAATGTTCTTCAGAGGATATGAAACTCTCTCCTCAATATACCTCCATAACTCGCCGAATTTCAACCATGAGCCTCCAGAATCATCGGTCTTTTACAAACGCCGAATTCCCAGCAAGGTTTCACTCCTTCCATCTTCAATCATCCTCATTTTCACAGCTCTGAAACCTTGGCATTCCTAAACTTACAGTCCAATGTGCTGCTCTCAATGCAGGCAGTTCATTGAGGAAAATACAATAAAAGAATGCATCTAACCATCACATTATCAGATTGGAGAAAGGGTTCACAATGGATTGAAGTGAACAGAAAGCTAGCCATAGAAATAGTATCAGATGTAACACTATACCCTATCTTCAAGGACCATTGCATGCCCCCTTGTTACATGGATGAGCATTATTTACCAACGTTGATGAACAAAATCTGCCCAGATTTAACATCAAGTAGAACTATAACTTGGACTGATTGGTCAGGAGGAGGCTTACACCCTACAAGTTTTATGAGAAATGATGTTTCAGAAGCATTTTTAGATCACATACATTTTGGATTCAATTGTTCTTACAATGGTAAGGTGACCTCAATTTGTCACCTTTTTGCAGGAAAGTTTCATCCAAGCACATTGCAACCTTTGCTCAAGATTGCTCCAAACTTATTTGGATTTGGCACTTAGTTTTTGGCTCAACAATGTGTCCATAATCATACATCCAAATATTTGTGCAAATTTAATTGCTTAATTTTTAATATATTTAGTTTTCACTTTTTGAAGGGGATCCCAATATCCCATTGTTTTTCTTGATTTAATTCCCTAGTTGAATTCTGGTTCCAAATTCTTCATATTTCTAACATGAAGCTAGAAATTGCCCAAAAACAGTTCAACAAAAAATGTCTATCCATGTTAAGTCTATGCATATCTAATTTTGATATCTTCCATTTAAAACCAGGCTAAGTTATAAGTCTCATGTGGCAGTAGACAGGAGCTTTGTTTTAGTAGCTAGTGGACATATTAACCATTTTCAGTCCTTAAGAGACATAAATATAGAAATCTGAAAATCTGGAATCTAAAAATATATTCCACAAAATTCACCTCCATTCACTTAACTAGACAAAATAAGAATCTGGAAAAAGTATAATATTCAAAACAGCAGAAAAAAGACAGACATCTCGTATCAAAAACTTCCCATTTTAAAACCAATAATGACAGAAAGTTCAAGACCAAAATAGCATATCAAGACATGAAGTTGATCCAGAAATCAAATGCAGCAAATCATGACAAGAAATTATGAGCAAATCGTGATAAGAAAGTATGAGCAAATCAAAGTGCCTTCTCATATCTCCTTTGCACAGTATAATATTCAAAACAGTAGAAAAAAGACAGACATCTCATATAAAAAACTTCCTATTTCAAAACCAATAATGAAAGAAAAAAGACAAACATCTCATATAAAAAACTTCCCATTTTAAAACCAATAATGAAAGAAAGTTCTGCCACCTGTTAATCTCATATCTCCTTTGCATAGTATAATATTCAAAACAGTAGAAAAAAGACAGACATCTCATATAAAAAACTTTCCATTTCAAAACCAATAATGACAGAAAGTTTAAGACCAAAATAGCAGATTAAGACATGAAGCTGATCCAGAAATCAAATACAGCAAATCATGACAAGAAATTATGAACAAATCGTGACAAGAAAGTATGAGCAAATCACAGTGCCTTCTCATATCTCCTTTGCATAGTATAATATTCAAAAGAGCAGAAAAAAGATAAACATCTCATATAAAAAACTTCCCATTTCAAAACCAATAATGAAAGAAAGTTCAAGACCAAAATAGCTGATCAAGACATTAAGCTAATCTAGAAATTAAATGCAGCAAATCATGACAAGAAAGTATGAGCAAATCACAATGCCTTCTTACTGGAATCTCTTTCCATCTCTCTTGTGAAGAAATATGGAATTGACACACAAAAGTTAAGATCCTAGTTCTAGAACTCCACTTCTAACCAGCAAACTAAAATCCTAGTTCTAGAAATCTGGAATTGATCTCTCTTGTCATGCAGAGTGCAGTCAAATTGAAAAACGGTGTTTAGCAGGAACACATTTTCATGGTTTGACAAGCTTGTTTTCATGGTTTGACATCTATAAGCAAAGTGCAGTCAAGAATTTTGAGTGAGAATATCTGAACAAGTCCTTTTCAATGTTGAAGAATAATGTGGCAGCAAGATTCATTATGAGTCATTTCCCACTATATGGTTTCTAGATTTATCCCCAGACAGAATGGCAAATTCGGCTTCAACACATAAGTCTATGCATGTCTAAATTCGGCTTAAACATATAAATTCTGCTTCCAAATGCTGGTTCCAAATTCTACTTCAACACATAAATTCTACACCAACCAGAAGTAATGGAAATGTGCAAACTGACAATGTCTCTAAATTTGACAATATCTGAAAATTTACAGTCAAAGACAAACTGAGAGATGAGGTATATGGGAATGTTCAAATAGAAGTCACTCCCAGCACATTTTGAGCAGTTGCAAATCTGGTTCAAACCTCAAATCCGCTTTAAGTGCAAACAAATTTCAGATTTCTCCAAATTCAAAAAACCATAATCCTATAATTTCAAAGAAAAATGCATAAATTGATCATAGCATTTAGTTTTTCACTTTTGTTGTTATCCCTTGAAACCTTGTCTGCAAAGGAAGATGAACAGAACAATGTCCAAAACAGGGAAGGAAGAGAACCATCTGCCAAACAGATGCTACAAGATTCTTACACTCATGTAACAAGATCAGTTAAAACTCATTGGAAAAGGGTCAAATATCTGATCAATCAATTGGAGATAAACTTCTTTCCTCTAAATTTGGAGTAAGTTTAGCCATCTCATCAATTCTTTGCTTCAACAGCAGCAGTAGATGATCAACAAATGCAGGAGGTGTCATAATTCATAAACTAGGAAATTTTGACATCAGTTTACATTATGCATTCTGTGTATGTTTTGTATGCTGATCATAGCAAGTAAACTTATCAATCTTGTATAAAAGCTAACAAAATGATGCTATTTATGTGACAACAAGACTTATCAATTGGTTAAAAACACCTCTTATCAAGCAAATAGGTTCTAAGTTTGATTTACGATGTCAAAGAAAAATTATGTTATCTACCATTGTTTTTCTATATGTATATAGCCATCATTAATGTATTGGCATGTTATATAGGAATGTGCTAAACAAACCAGGTTAATAAAACAAAACAAAGGAGCACTAAGACCCCAATTTTCAATCCAACACAAAGAAAAACCTCATCTCTCAGTTTGTCTCGCAATAATGAGAGTTAGCAAAGAAAAAAGAGAATGAGAAAATTTGAAAACATCAAATATTTGGATGGTTGTTAGAAGTACTGGTACCAGCACAACACCAAAAAGAACCAATATTCCCAATGCTGCCAAAACAAGAAGTCAAACTATAACAGAATACTCAATGTTGATAACTTTTTTAAAAAAAAAAGTTCAGGCACTTGGAGATGGTGTAAAACTAATTAAATAAGCACAGAAAAAGACCTAAATACAGACATTTATCCTTCATCACACAAGGCCAAAAGGTATGTATACCCTCAGCCATGATGAGAATGGTCTTGCATTATTCCTCATTTAATCATTTTCAACAGTAGAGAAGCTTATTGTAAACCCCTTATTTTTTTTCCATTTAAACCGGAAGACATGAACCATCCAATCAGAAATGAGAGAAGACTTAGCTGATCAGAAGACAATTTATTGCACTAAAGGAAATAAGTAAGTAGTAACTAAAAGTACTCCATCCAATCAGAAGTTAAATTTTTTGCTCAGAAGAGAAAATCAAGCAGTAACTAGTGTTTGTGTGTGTGTTTCAGAGTATTTATTCAGTATTCACACCGAGAAAAAGAGGAGAAAAAAGCCAACTTGTATTCTATTGAGACTAATGAAAATACCCCACCAGAAGCTAATGACAAAGCACCATTCCAAATATAACCTTACAACAAATAAATTATCTACACCTTTCTTTATCAACAGGTCACCACCACCACATCAAAGTAATCACAGAAACAAACAAGATCAAAGAAAGCAATAGCTGCTGTTGAAAAGCACCATTCCAAGTACTGCTGCTATAACTAAGTGGTCTAAACTATTTTATGAATGAAAGCAATAGCTGCTGTTGAAAATGTCAAAGAAAACAAGAAACAAAAGATGGCATTACAACCATAGCTTCAAAACAGATGGAACAATAGTGAAAAAACTAAAGTGAAAACAATAGTGAAAAACTTATTCAAATTCTTATTACTATCATCACTGTCAAGTTGCATGTCCACGTGCACCTCCTGACTGCTCCCTTCATTTATCCCATCTTCATTTTGGTTTTCATCATTACAGATATCTCTTGTAATATCATTCCTTTCTTGCCTTTTTCCTATTTGAATTGCAGGAGGCATACCTATATGCAAGTAAACAAAATTTATTGCCATGCATATACATCAACATTCAACTTTTGCACCACTAAATTTTTGAACATATTCATGAACCATAGACATAAATATGCAAAGCCTATTACCATTATCAGTGTCAAGTTGCATGTCTTCATCTACCTCTTCATTGGCCCATTCGTTTACCCTATCTACATTTCTATTTTCATCAGGTAAGATCTCATATCTTGTGTTGTAATTTCTTCTTTGTCTTCTTCCTCGAGTTCTGGGAGCCATACCTCCTCGAGTTCTAGGGGCCATACCTACAATACAAGTGAACAGAAAATATTAGCATTTATAGAACATTGAAAATTCATAAACTTATCAAATCATAATATCAAATTGAAAGATTAAAATACCAAAAAAAGAAATACTAGTAAAATGAACAACATTAATTTCGTAGCTCTAGAACATTAGTTTTCATAAAATAAAAAAAATTACATAAGGAGAGAAATACTATAGAAACAAGTGTTCAAAATATTCAAAATTGACTACTAAGTTGACAACATCAAATGTTTGGATTGTCAACTTCAACTCCTTCAGCATCCATTCGAACCCAATTTTGTTCTTCATCTCCGTCATGAGCTTGGTGATTCTCTAACTCAATTTGCAAATGCATCTCAGTATCAGCCATTTCTTGCACTTTATAAGCAGCCCTAGGATTTGTAGTGACAACAACGCACCATCCACTTTCATCTGGATCTTCCACATAAAAAACTTGTGATGCTTGCGATCTAAGAATAAAAGGTTCGTTATGGGGTTGAACACCCAAAAAATTAGCCAAAACGAATCCATCTTCATCTTGTTTTAGTCTTTTACCTCTTGAAACCCACTCACAGTCAAACAACACGACTCGTTGATCACCTCCATAAATTAGCTCAACAACCCTTGTCAAAGTTCCATAATAATCTACATCTCCCAAAATTGGATGTTGGTCTCTTATGCTTGCAAAACTTGAGGTTGTTGCTTGCATACCAACCCCACTATTTTGTGTTTTCCTTCTACGCTCCACTTCTCTTACATGGAATCGAAAGCCATTCACAACGTATTTGTCATACTGCAACCCTATACAATTCAGTCCTCTAGCTAGATATTTGATGTCTTCTATGAATGAATCACAACCAGAAAATTCCTCTTCCTCAACCTACAGATCACAAATAAATTAGGGGCATCTTTATAGGTTCATATGGAATGGAATAAATCAAATCAACTTACATGTGTTGCCAACCATGATGCGAAATTTTCACTATGAACGCACTCAATTACATGCCTTGAAGTACGAGGATGCTACTCTTCAACCAACTTAAGATGTTTACTACATAATTAAATTAAATTACAAGTTTTAAATCATGTAGAATTTTCCTATGGTAAAATAATAGTTAGACTTGTACAGACTTACTCAATGAAAGGCCTAAGGCTATCACAATTGAAAAGCACATATTGGTGTGCTTTTTTAAGTGTGTCATCATCAAACTTAGTTGGAATTGCAGCTCCCAAAGGATGACCTATTTCTGAGAATACATCCAGTCCAATATGACTTGGATTGTCAGAAACATCTTCATTTCTACTGGATCGGTTGAATCTAGTCTCGACGTAATCAGCTAGGTACAATGAACAAAATGACAAGAATTCCTCTGCCACATATCCTTCAGCAATACACCCCTCTGGTCGGCTTCTATTGCGAACATAAGATTTCAATGTACCCAAATATCTATTTTGTAAACATAAAAAAAGTGTTAGAAATATACAAATTTATAAATTCATCGAGTACTTATTAATTAGTATTTGAGGTAATTTAAAATAATTACCTTTCAATAGGATACATCCAACGATAATGAACAGGCCCACCTAATTTCACCTCTCTTGCTAGATGTACAGTTAAATGCACCATCAGATCAAAAAAAGAAGGAGGGAAAACCTTTTGTAGTTGGCATAGTATAATAATGATGTCCTTTTCAAGTTGAACCACATCTTGAGGAAAAATCTCTTTAGAGCACAACATTCGGAAAAAACGACTTAATCTAAAAAGTGGAGACCGCACAGATCTACGCAAAGATTTCCTCAAAACTATTGGCATCAGTTGTTGCATCAAAATATAATTGTCATGACTTTTGAGGCCAGATATCTTTGGTGGCTTAAGTTACACACAATGTGAAACATTAGAAGAGTATCCATCTGGAACTTTCACTTTTTTTTAGCACTTTACAGAAATTATACTTCTCTCTCCTGTTCAATGTAAATGAAGCAAGAGGCAAGAAAACTTTTCCATTTTCCCTTTGAATAGGATGTAAATCTGGTCTTATACCCATTTCAACCAAGTCAAGTCTAGACTTAGAATTTTCCTTTGATTTATCCCCTTCTAACAAAGTATTAATGACATTGTCACAAACATTCTTCTCAATATGCATCGGATCAATATTGTGGCATATAATGTTCCATTCCCAATACGGTAAATCAAAGAAAATACTTTTCTTATTCCAATTAAAAGGCAACTTTTCATTGTCCTTGACTAATTTTCCAAACTTTATGGAAAAATTTTGCAGCTCCTCTACCACCATTGAACCAGTAAGTATAGGTGGAGGCCTCCCATACTCTACGTTACCATCAAAAGATCTACCATCTCTTCGATAAGGATGATTACGGTCTAAAAACTTTCGATGTCCTATATAACAATGCTTTCCACCATTTTTTAACCATTGAGAATGGGTGTGTTTGGGACAAATTAGACATGTAAGTTCCCCTTTTGTACTCCATCCTGACAAAGTGGCATAACCAGGAAAATCGCTAATCGTCTAAAGTAATGTTGCACGCATTTGGAAGTTTTGATTTATGGACGCATCATAGGTCTTCACCCCAACATCCCATAGCTCTTTCAATTCAGCAATTAAAGGCTGCAAGTAGACATTAATGTTGTTTCCAGGGGCAAAAGGGCCAGGTATCAACAATGATAACATGAAATATGATTGGTTCATACACATCCATGGTGGCAAATTATAAGGTATTAATACAATAGGCCATGTACTATGAGATACACTCATATTCTGAAATGGATTAAATCCATCAGATGCCAAACCTAATCTAACATTTCTAAGCTCTTCACTGAATTCAGGATATTGATGATCAAAAGACTTCCAACAAGGGGAATCAACTGGGTGTCTCATGCATCCATCTTTTGTGCGGCATTCACTATGCCATTTCATACTAGCAGCAATTTTTTGCGACATAAATAACCTTTGTAATCTAGGCTTTAGTGGAAAATGCCACAATACCTTGTAAGGAATTTTTCTCTTCTCACTTGTGAGATCTTTTTCAGATGGCTGCTATCTAAGATGACTACATGTCTTGCATTCCTTCCAACTCTCTTTATCCCTCTAATAAATAATGCAATCATTGGGACATGCATCTATTTTCTCATAGCCAATGCCTAATTGCTTCGTCAATCTATTAGCTTCATACATATTTTTAGGTAAGTTCGAAAATGCCTAAGGGAATGCTTCTCGCAACAAGTCAAGAAGCATGTTAAAGGATTTATCACTCCACTTACCACTACACTTGATATAAAGCAAACGAATAATGAAAGAAAGTTTTGAGAATTTTTTACATCCCGAATACAAATCTTGTTGAGAATCATCTAAAAGTTTATAAAACCTTTTAGCCTCCTTGTCAGGCAATTCATCTCTAATATCTATGTTATCACCCTCCACATGATTTGTTCTTGGGACTCCAAATGTGTCATGCTGAAATCCTTCCATGTCATCCAACCCTCCTATCTCATCTGACCCTTTAATATTGTTAACGTTGTTAGATCGGCTATCTACATTCAAATGTAAATTAATTGTTGATGAATTAGTATAAGTAAGTTCACTATGTGCAATCCAATGTGTGTACCCTTTAATAAAACCTCTAACAATTAAGTGTTCTTTGGCTTCCTGCCTAGAAACTACTATTCCCATTCTGCAATCTCTACATGGGCATGAAATCCTCCTATTTATAGCTGAATTGGCAAAGGCAAAGCTCAAGAAGTATTCAACTCCTTCTTCATACTTAGGATTATTTCTTGGCAGATTCATCCATCATCTATCTATTATAGAAAGCTGAAAACCAAATACAAGCAAAGATGCAAAAAAAAAAAAAAAAGAACAAACACATTACTTCATCTTTAAAATTCCTAAAAATGTTAAATAATTCCTATCTATTGCTCTAGTTGATAGTTTAAATTTGGGAAATTACACAAGAGGATGACTTTATTAAAAAAAAGAAAGGAGATGAACAAAGAATAAACACTTTGTAAGACAAATGTTTTGTATTCTTTACTTTTACTACCACTTCAATAGAAAGGTGAATCAAATACTATAGCAAAAGGGTTTCAAAATTAATTGCTCTAACAACCAAAAAAGAAGAAAATTTATTCAACCTCAAACAAATAAAATTTCACAAATCCTTGCAAAATAGTAAGGTAACCTATTAAAAACAATGAAAAAACCATAGAAACTAGTTATACAAACTTAATAGGTTGTTAATCTTCACATACATAGCAATACTTTTGTCTCTTGGTCATAGCATTGAAGCAAGTAAAATAGAAACATGACAAACAAACACGTGCCATCAACCACAAAATGATAAAACATTATCCTAGCTCAGTAAGAAATTGCTTATGGTAGGAAAATGAAAGCTGAAAATCCAGTCCAAAGACTTATTCAACCATAAGTTAGGTCACAAGTTCAAAAGACAAGATGAAGAACCTACTAAGAACTAGTTGTATAAGTCTAAACTCAGTATTTTTACAGTGCAAAATAAGGTAACTATTGACTTGGATGGTCTGATATAGGAAAAGTGGTTGATTGCTATAGCAATAAATCAGGACTTTTCTTTACAAATTCAAGACTTAAGAGCTAGGCAAAAATATCTATCCTAGTTAGCATGAATGGCAGAAATGCACACTGAAGTAATAAAGCTCTACATTCCTATAAGAAGAAGCTCTATTTAAAGTTAAATAGCACAATATTACTTGCCAATCATTGGAAAGAAACAACATACGAATATCTTACTGCCTAGATGCGAAGCAGTAAAGCCATTCATACACAGAAAATTCCAACAGCAAATGCTATTATAGAAAATTCATACAGCACATGCTACAACTTTAATAAAGAGCTTATTTTTCCCAAAGTACACCAGCAATACTAAAAGGAACCTAATTTCTTTGCCTCCAACAACTCCACATAACATGAAAAACATACACAAAGCACATACAAATGTCCCAAAACTTTTTCAATTCAAAGTTATTAAAGAAAAAACTGTCGTTAGACAAACTAACCTATCAGAATTAACAGAGAAAAACTAATCAACTACCTTACAATCTGCAATTCCAGTGCCAATTATTTTCAAAAGATTGGGCAACGAGAATCAAGGGGGGAAACAAAACACATTATCAGTAACACTAAACGGGTTTCCTTGCACAAAATCGCACTTCAATTTCCAAAATCCATAAGGATTATATATATATATATATATATATATCAGAATGCAGAATCAGGAAAGTACAAAGTAGATTTTCCCATATGGCTGATTTTAAATCTCAGCAGTACAACGGGCAGCAATAGAATGGACCAGTTCAAAATGAATGCAGAATCGGGGAAAGTAGAAACTACTTCTAGCCCTTGAAAAACACCAACCTTGTCGAAGCAGAATTCAGCTACCAACCGGAACGCTACCAAACGCACGCACACCTTGACCAGACTCTGAGTCTAAACAGAGAAGTCGCCCAGTGGTTTAAGGTTGGAATAGGGCAACAAAAGAACGATGCGGTAAAGAAGAAAGGGAATGGAGTTTTGGTGCGAAAAAAAATTAAGCAAACAAAGAAGCCGCCGGTGGTTTAAAGCTGGAATCAACGGCAGCAGAAGAATGATGAACGGCAGCGGCAGCAGAAAGATGATGATTGGGCAGAAGAAGAAAGCTAATTTTGGTGCAAAAAACAATAAGGCAAATTTTGGCCAAATTTTGGCATATAATTTTAGCGCCTTTTTCCTTGGCTGTGTCAAAAATTTTGCCTAAGTTTTTTTTTTTTTTTGTCAAAAATTCCTGGCTTATAACTGTAAATTTTGGCTAAGTCTTCTCCCTATAAATAATATTACAAATTAAGGTTTTATTTAAAAAAATATTATACTATAATTATGATGTATAATAAGTGTTATTATATATATTTGTTGTTACATTTAATTTCATATTATTTTAAAATTACGTTATTGAACTATATTTGTAATATGTGTTGAATAGTAAATGTCATAATAAATATTTATTTTAAGATTCAAAAAAATATGTCATGAAAACTATGTCACAAAAGCCATTTTTTCTTGTAGTGGTAGGAATTATGAGTGTGCGCACTTGTGAGTTTGAATATCCAGAAATAATTAAAAAATATATTCACCTCTACTTTTTCTTCTCTTAGACGGTAGAGATCTCAGGTAGCATTCATACGACGGATAGCTAGTTTTTTCTATATTTTTTTTCTATGTAGATGCTTTTTGATGGTTATCCAATAACTCTTATAATATTGATTGAGAAAAACTTATCCTTTTTGGTAAACCATGTACAGAATATAAAAGAACGCCAAATATTGAAAGATCATCAGATGAAACTCCGACGTATCTAAAAAAGGTAAGAATCCCCTGCTTCAATTTGTGACAAAGATGATGAAGATATCTTTTGTCAACCCATGGGCAAAGTAGCTGATGTCCACTATCAAACTTCAAACTAAATACCAAGGCTGCCTTTTCAATTGGTAAAGAGTAAAAGGAGAGACAAAAGAATAAAAATAAGAAGTATGATAACAGAGATGCATTCAAAAGATATTGTTATTCCTTTTGTTTTCTCCCTACAAAAATAGATAATATTCCCCTTGCAAAATATGGGATAGAGGCATCATTACCTTGTTGCCAGGTCCAAGATGATGAAGTAGAAAAGAGAAGTCATGCACCACACAATGCACAAGACATCATGTGCAGGAAATGATGTCCATATGTACATTGATCCAACCTCTCCACACACAAGTTATTGCACTCACTACCTGAAAATGATGAAAACAAATATTTTTAATTCAGCATATGTTCTATATTGGAGCAAGGCAAGAGAACATCGAGTAAAAAGAAACCAAGATGCGTATTTTATTCCTAAATGGCAAAGGTTAATGTTTGTAAAGAATTTTTCCAATTGACACAGAGGAAAACATGAGGTAATCTATTAACTCTATGTTAAAATAAACATAAAAATCGTAAATTTGTATATAAAGAAGAATCAACAAAAAAGACAAACCAGAAAATATTCCTAGGTGAAGGCAGAATCCATATCGTTTCAAAGCGAAAGTTAGGTAAAGATATTGGACTTTACCCTGTGGTAAGTCTCTGTCCAAGCATTGGTAAAGTATCTAATGGTTTTGTAGATCCATGATCTTTTTTCCTACACAAGCCATTATAGGCCTTCCTTTCATGTCTGATATGTGATACCTAATTCGAAAATATAAACAATATTACTATGCAATTTTATAACCACGGCAACAATTGCAGACATCTAACCTGTGGTTTAGCAAACCAGGTCATGGACTTAAAAGTAGCCAATCTCTGAAATTGATCATCACGGTCCCATAGTTTGCATATGAAGCTTGTACTTTCTTTACCTTTAAGTAATTGATCCCAAGTGTATTGCTATTTGACTTAGGCTCAGAAAACTAATAATTAAATCTATTTTCAAAAAAAGAAAGTTCTAATTCTCCTATAAAGAAGATGTCAAATCTTAGTAGACAAAATCAAATACTGAATGAGAGAGGAAGACATCTGCCACGCAATCATACGGATGCTAAAAATATCAGCTACATAACCCTACTTGTAAATTAAAAAACATCAACAAAGAATTAAAAAGTAATAAAAATTTGTAGAACTTGCAATTTTCTGAAGCTTCTACCCTAAACATCCATCCTTCAACACAAAATAGAAAATGCAGCAAATTCTCTAGCCTAAACATTCATATTTCAACATAAACTACAACGACATATTAGAAAATGCAGCAATTCAATTTACAAAAGAAATTATTAAAGCTGTGACACTTGAATCAAAATGCACAAATGTGCATCTTTTCATCTAATTCTCTAAAAACTTTCATCCGCATCATTTCACACCAGAAATGCAGAAAGCATATGCAAACATGAAAATTGTACTTAACCTGCAAAATTAAACAAAAAAGAATTGAAAATTAAAAAAAAAAAAACCCCACAGAATTTTAGAAACAAACAATAAAAAGAAGGATGTGAAAGGAAAAAAAAAAGTAAAGACAAGATAAACAAAGGAACCTGGCGATGATAGGAGATGAGTTATTCGGCTTTGATTTTTGAGGCACCTTAAGGAGTTTGTCCATAATCACTTGAAATCTCTTCTCTGCTTCTTCTGCCATCTCTCCACAAATACATATCCGTGCAAATGTGTGTGTGTGTGTGTGTGTGTGTGTGTGTGTGTGTGTGAAGATTCTATGTAAGGTAGCTCAAAACTTTTACTAGTAATGAACAAATTCATCTAATTCACACACACATCTACATAAATTATGTCATATTTGAGAATAAGAAGCAAGAAAGTTAAATTCTTTAAGAGAAATTTCATAAAATCATAACAATCTCAGTGCCTCCATTGAACACAGTGGTCATGCTTTCACTATTGATCGAAATGGCAATTCACAAAGCCATTTAAAATTGTGTGTGTGTGTGTGTGTGTGTGTGTGTGTGTGTGTGTGTGTGTGAAAGCTGAAAACTTTACCTCATATTGAAGCCAATTCCATTTTTTGAAACGTGTTTCCCTGCAGACCAATATGCTTAGGGAACCATTAGTCAATATACTTAAAGATCTTTTTACATTAGTATGATTATTTAATTTCATCTCTATTTAATATACCATGAAACCATTCTCCAAGATAAAATGTAAAATGGGTAAAGAAAAGACTATGAATTTCAAGAACGGTAACAGAATAACATATGTACGAACTTGGTAATCTCGGAAAAGCTCAAAAATTTTGCCATTAATGAACAAATTGACCTAATTCACACACATAGAGACACATACATCTGCATAAATTATGTCAAATTTGAGTATAAAAAGCAAGAAAGTTAAATTCTTTAAGAGAAATTAAATTTCATCAAATCATAACAATCTCAGTGCTTCCATTGAACATAGCGGTCATGCTTTTGCTATCGATCAAAACGGCAATTCGCAAACCTATATAAATTGTAAATATATATGCAAAGCTGGAAACTTTACCTCAAATTCCAGCTTTGAAAATCCTCAATAGGCATCAACTCAGTGAAAAACGCTGCATGAAATTCAATTATGTTCGACTTCTCATTAATTTCCATCACAGTTATAGAGACCAATATGAAGGCTTCTTTGCTTGTATCCCCTGAACATCATAAACCTTTTCAGATTCTTCATCAACAGGAATAAGCATTGATTGAAGAATTATGATGAGTAAATGTAGACAAAAAAAAAAAAAAATCGAGGAGCCAAAACGGCAGCAGAGGAGAAGATGGATTATTTTGTGGAAAGTAAGGAGCAAGAAATTCCAAGAAAGTCAAACCGAAACAACACTTAGCAAAAAATGTTCACGTATAATCAGTATAGTCATTCTAAAGGTTAAAAACTTATCACGTGTCATCACCATAGCCATTCTAAAGGACAATTGGCAAAACTACAGGATTCCTTATAGCTTTTTTTTTTTATATATATTTATATAAACATCAGAATGTAAATTCAATTAAAATTTTATTTATTGAAAGGTCTATGGCTATAGCTAATTATTGAGATCATTGGAAAACTAAGTTTTTCCATACCTTTCAACAATCTTTCTGCTTAATTAGTTGAGTGATATTTTATTCTTTTTTACAACTCACTGGTAGAGTAAAAACAAAAAGTAAATTGAACAAAATTGAACAAATAATAATCGAAAATAAAATCTAAATATTGTAATCGCAACATAAAAGAAAATATTTAATTTGTAATATAAAAAATTAAAATGAAAAACTCATCTAAATGCGTCAATAGTTGATCAATCAGATTTGGAATCGAGGTAAATTGCAAAATTGCAAGTACTTATATAACTTACTAGTTTGGGATTATTGGAATTTAGAATTAATACTATATACAAAGTTATCATTTCCTTATGGGACTCAATCTTCTTTTTTACTAAAATTTATTTTTATTCTTTATTATTTATTAATTAGGATAACTTTTTAACACACTTTCTTACAAAAAAAATATTTTTACTTCATTTTATACTTGCTAAGAAATTAATTTATTAATACTCTTGGAGATTAAAAAGTATAATATATACCTCTATTTAACATTTTGAAATCAGCCCCACTAGCTATAACATGGCACAACCACGGAACATAATATAAGTGGATGAGAACAAACATTAATTAGCAAAAATTCAGAACTATTGAGTTCCCCGCCAACCCTTCCACCTCCCCGCCTCCGGGGTCAGGCGAGAGGGAGTCATGTCACAACCACCCACCTCCGCATCACCGTCATCATCGTCGGAGTGTAAGATATCACTTTCTATACCTGACACATCATTGTATAAGCAAAAGTCTTGGTCTCCCGATTCATATCGGGATGAGGCCTGGTAAGAGCGTGACTGATGAGGACGTTGAGGAAGAAATGAGTCTTGGTCTCCTGATTCATATCGGGATGAGGCCTAGTAAAAGCGTCACTAATGAGGACGTTGAGGAAGAAATGTGTCTTGGTCCTGGTGATAATCCATAGACGGTGAAGACAAGGCTGAGACCGTTTAAAAGAGTGGTTGCCTGTGCGGTACGCCAATCTAGATGGTGATATGATGCTGATGACTACTGTAAAGTCTTGCAATGAGAATGAAAAGCAAACCAAGCCTCTGTTAGAGAGGTAATCAAAGATCCAACCCAAAAAA
This sequence comes from Voacanga thouarsii, assembly GCA_026120185.1. NCBI lineage: Eukaryota > Viridiplantae > Streptophyta > Magnoliopsida > Gentianales > Apocynaceae > Voacanga > Voacanga thouarsii. The sequence goes on from JANUWF010003093.1 coordinate 21,989, forward strand.
AAAAAAAAATGGATATATGTAATTCTATATAATTCGCCATCGATATTATTGTGAGGTACTCCGCCATGTATGTTAAAGAGTAAGGTTTAAGGCTGTATATCAAAAAAAGGCAGTAGGCAGCAATGAAAAAGAGTAAGGGGTCTTAAAGTGACCATAAGAGCAGAGTCCTAGGTGTCACATCTTAGCTTTAATTAACCATATTTATAGAGAATAATATATAAGTTAATTTATTGAATATAAGAATCAATATATTATAGAGAAATACTCTTCTATTTCTCTAGGATAATTATATGCTTAAACCAGCTCAATTTTGGATTTCAAATGCAAAAATTTAAAGACTCTTATGAAACTTCTATATATTATAAAATTATTTGAATATCCTAGAGTTCCAAATTTCTTTTAAATCAAAAGTCTAATAAAAGACTAAAGCCTAGGACTATATATTATAGCTTTGTAAATAATAAACACTATGTTTTGTTTGTAAAGGGGAAGGAGAATGAAAAAGAGTAGGGGAAGTGACACCTTTATTTCTATTAGGTTAAGTAATTGGCATATATTTCTATTTTAATGGTTAGGGGGAAAGAAAAGTATATGAAATATTTTTTTATGTTAAATTTATTATTATATTCATCATTTATATTTATAATTTGAACCTTTAAAAAGTGAAAAAAAAAAGAAGACAAATTTTGTCATTTTACTTTATTTACTTCTCAACCCCCCTAAAATTAGAACGAAAGATTTGTTGAAATTTTCCACCCCTCAATTACTTCAACCAAACGTGAGTTTACCTTCAAATTTACTTTCTTGCTCTAAATATTTCCTCTTTTCACTCTAACCAAACATAATGCAAAATATCTAAATTTTTATGTTGCAAAACATTTGAAGGAATTAATTCCAAAAGACTAATATATATTACTACATGTGCAAGTTAGAATCAATTCATCAAATATTAATATAAATAATTACTCAACAAACAGCAACTCTTTCCAAAACTAAACTAAAAGAAACAAATACTTAACATCCATTTGATAAATATTTTAAGAATTACGAGTAGTAAGAGAAATAACTATATGTACTGTATTAAGTCTAGTAATAGATGCAAATACTTCAAAATAAGCAACTCTAACTCTCAACTTTAACTTTTTAACCACCAACCCTGCCTTAAAGTGGTCCACCTCTCAATTTGGTTTGTATTTGGTCTTGTTGATCCATTTAACACCAATGAGTTGTTTGCCAACTGGAAGGGAAGAGTACTTCAAATTTTTATTTGTTTTTCAATGGCATTAATCTCTATGAATCCAACTATCTGTTAGTTAATTAGATCGATATGCTTATGTGTCAATCAAATTAAACTTTGAGAATACGTGAAAACGAATCATACCTTTATAGATATCGTCTTTGCCAATACGATCCTTGAAGTCTTTTGGCCTTATGATAACGCTCCAAACCCCTAAATCTTCTTCAATGCAATCTCCATAGATCAGAAAATTACTAATCATATTTTTTTTTCTCTCTTTGTTGAGGGTGGACTCACACAAAAAAACTGAGAGAACAAGAACGTTGTTTCTCATGTATGTCTAAAATAGAGTTATAACACAATATGTATAGTTGACTCTACCTCAAAATATGAATCATGATAGAATAAGAAAAGTATAGTTGGATACAACTATTTCCACTTATCTTATTCCATATCAAATATGATTTTTGGTTTCCTACAATTTTAATTAATAAATTATAAATCAATTGTAATTTATTATTGCCCCATTAGGAGCCACTGAAGTGACCTGACCGGATACAGTTAGACTAAGCTCCAACAAATTATTTTGTCAATAAAAATAATTTATTAATTACGTTTCACTCCACTAAAAAAACGTAACTGCACTCTTAGTCTAATCGCAATTACTAGAGTCAAATAATTATATGTAATAATTGATCGATCCAACAAATTATCTCCATCGATTAATATAATACTTTGAATGAGGCAGTATGACCACAGTGCCCCTCATTCAAATCTTCAATTCTCATCTTCAGTTTGACAGTACCATGTCACCACGTCACAATTACAAATTGAATTCAATAGACACTATTGAATTACTAATCTCAGATTTAACTGTCCCTTAGAAGAACTCATGAGGAAATGATCTTGCCTATTAAAGGTGATAGATTCCATATTGCATAATAATATTTCATATTTATTTCACTTTAATTCCCAAGATACCGAGATATTGATTATTTAGTTAATCTCACTCTTTGGTAACTCAATGAACTTCAAGTTAGTAAATATAAATAATTGTTTGCTCAGGATTAAGGTATTATGTATGACAATCTTTTAATGTTTTATTTGTATGATCTAATCCACAAATAAACATTGATGGTCCATCCAATATCAAAATATTTCCTTAAATTTATTACCAAAGTTAAAGATAGAATTTAATAAAATTAAGACGATCTCACCAAAATAAATTGCCCAAATTTATTTAGATCGCGGATAATTTATTTAGAATTAAATTATAAATCAAGTCTTTCCATGTTTAACAAATAAACACTTGATTTGTAATATCTAAATAATTTGTGGGCAAAACAGGCTCATAGATATAAAAATATAAAAACATACTTTATTTAATTTCAAAATATAAAAATTGTATTTACTCGATGGGCATATCTAACAAAATTATCCCACTTGACCTAGAGTAAATAGGACATGTCAGAAATACTTATACTTTCTATATGACTTCCAAAAACAGTTATAGGCAAACTTTTAGTAAAAGGATTGACAATAATTTCAGCAGAAGAAATCTTGCATACTTCTACTGTAGATTGAAAAAAAAAAAAACAGAGGAAGACATGCTCTGCAGAAACAAAAAAACAAAGGCAAAAAAAAAAAAAAAAACGAAGCACAACATCATGGAAGCATTTATTCAATACCTGTGTGCACCTTAAGCCTCTTTGGCTACGAAGAAGTCGACTGAACTGTAGGGATAACTCCTTCTTCCCCTCTTGATGAAGCCTCCGGTTGAAATCCCGCTATCCTCCTACTTCACCTTGTTTCAATGAACGACAAAGCTTTCGGAATTTCAGAATATTCCACTGCCTCAATCCTTGTTGGTGAAATAAAAGGTGAGGAGGAACGGTCTCAACGTTCTTGATCCTTTTGCTATTGATTAGCAACATCAAGAACAAAGGAAAAAAGAAGTCACGAGAGAGAGGAGAAAAAACAAAAAGCTTGCAGATTTTTTTTCTCCACAGAGACGTGAATCACTCTTGTAAAAACCACGGTATATAATATCTGATAACAATATCCCCATGATTTGATATTTCAAATACTCGGATGTTATCAATAGAGTGAGTTTGACTTAGCCTTAAACTCTTTTGAACCATATCTGGAAAAACCCTATGGTCCAGGCTATTGGGCCAAAATAATAATTATTATTTTTCTTAGACCTAAAGAGCCCAAAATAATAAACATTAATTATTTATTTTCTGGACTTATAGAAATAACCTAATAAATAATTAAACAAGCATTTTTCCATCTAGTTTAAGCCCATGTTAATTTTCTAATTATTCAAATTGGACCTAGGCACTGAATAATTAATTAACCAATTAAACCAGATAATAAATTTCCTTCAACTTTTTTTTTATTTTTATTCCAGTCCAATAATAAATTTGACTTCCTGAATAAAATAAAATCCTCTTTAACTGAGACCAATTTCTCAACCCAAAATTAATTAGGACTTACGGGCTATTTCAAGGAACAAAAAGACATATCGTCTTGGCTATTAAAATGACCAAAATACGCCTGCTATATAAATAGCAGTATTTTTCATTTTAAATATTTTCTAATATCACCATAAGGAAATATTGACCCCAAGGATAATGTTGCGTTAGCAAAGTCTCCGACTTACAGGTGAAATGACTAAAATACCCCTCTACGCATCGCCGTGCATTTAGAGAGGAAGAAGTGTACAAATATCTCTCTAAATGACATCTACCATCCTTAGGCTTCTAATCCAATGATCCACGACTTTTTGGAGTGTTTCCTCTTTTCAAGGGAACTACCCTAAAGCAAACATCCAAGTTATGTTTCCCAGGGCCCTGAACATTTAGATCATTTAGACAACGACAAGGGACGATATTGTATAGAAACTATCTTGTACAAGTCTATCTTAACTAACTAGTTACATATACCCAATATAAAAGTATATTGATTCTACGATAGAACCTCAACTAAAACATATCAAAGTACAAGCTTCCAGCTTCGTCAGACTACCAACTCATACTCAAGCCGTAGAGTATTAGTCCACATTATAGCAGTAATAGTCTTAGTTTCTACCAAATAGTACTTTAAGAAACCACTACTACAGGTCATATTCTATGTATTCAAAATACGCTTATATCATGAAGTGAGTGGACTACTCACTGGTTAAAGGTAAGCCATTCCCCACTTGGAATTCATAACATAATAATCTAAATATGATGAAATTTCCATTCTCATCAATCGGTTAAGAACAAATGTTTATGTGTTAAATAACCCATAATCTATACCTTACTGCGAAAGACCACCATTCACATAGATCACTTATTTAAACACAATAGGTCTTTTCCAAATGAAATTATGCATAAATAAAATATAAATTCACAAATAATTTATGAAAATAAATTTTTTTATTAAAACATTCGATGTTTACATTAGAAACCTAGTCTAAGAGGGCATATTTCTCAACAATCTCCCACTTGCACTCTAAGACTAAGTAAGTCCGTAGGTGCCCACCCCTATGGCATCTAAGTGTCTCTTGAAGACTTTCTCAGCTAAAGGCTTGGTGAATGGATCTGCTAGATTGTTCTCTAAGGCAATTTGTTCCACCACGACTTCCCATCTTTGGATGAAATCTCAGATCAGGTGGTACTTTCTCTCGATGTGGTTCCTCTTCTTGGGGTTCCTGGGTTCTTTGGATTGTGATACTACTCCAGTGTTGTCGTAATACATCACAATCGGACTGTCTATATGTGGCACGACTCCAAGTTCTGAAAGGAACTTCCGGAGCTAGACTGCTTCCTTGGATGCCTCTAAAGCTGTCACATACTCAGCTTCCATGGTTGAGTCAGCAGTGCAAGATCGCTTGATACTCCTCTATGAAATAGCTCCTCTTGACAAGGTGAAGACATATTCACTAGTGGATTTTCTCTCATCCTTATCCGCTTGGAAGTCTAAGTCTGTGTATCCTGTAGGAACCAAGACATTAGCCTTGCAAACTAGCATATAATCTCTCGTTCCCTTGAGGTACTTGAGAATATGCTTTGCAACTTACCAACGAACCTCCCCAGGGTTTGACTGATATCTGCTAACCAAGCCTACGGTAAAGCAGATATCTGGCCTAGTACAAAAGCATAGCGTACATGAGACTTCCTACTGCTGAAGCGTAGGGAATCCTACTAATTCTGTCTTTTTCTTCTTGAGACTTAGGACAGTCCTTTGAAGAAATAGACAACCCATGTCTGCAAGGAATTAGAGTTCCCTTGCATGAGTCCATACTGTACTTGGCCAGCATCTTGTCAATGTATGTCGCTTGGGATAATCCTAACATTCTCTACTTCCTATTTCTAAGAAGCTTAATACTGAGAATATAACTAACTTCTCCCAAGTCCTTCATACTGAATTGACTAAACAGCTAAACCTTTGTAAATGACAATAACCCTACATCATTTTCAATAAGTAGAATGTCATCCACATACAAGATAAGAAAAACCACATTAATGCCATCAAGCTTCCTGTACACACATGATTCATCCTCATTTTGAATAAAACCATAGGACTTTACAATTTCATCAAAATGAATGTTGCATGCTCTCGACGCCTACTTAAGTCCATAAATGGACTTTTTAAGCTTGCAAACCATATGTTCTTAGCCTTTAGCAATAAAGCCTTCCGTCTGGGACATATAGATGTCTTCGCTAAAATGGCCATTTAAAAAAGTCGTCTTGACATCCTCTTGCCATATCTTATAGTCATAATGACATGTGATGGCAAGGAAGATACGGATGGACTTAAGCATGGCCATCGGGGAAAAGGTTTCCTCATAATCGATACCCTCTTTTTGAGTATACCCTTTCGCCACAAGCCTAGCTTTGGAGGTTTCCACCTTCCCATCCACTTCCCTCTTCCTCTTGTATACCCACTTACACCCAATGGGTTTTATCCCTTCAGGTGAAGCTACAAGATCCCAAACCTGATTGAAGTACATAGACTCAATCTCGGCTTTCATTGCTTCATGCCAAAGATTTGCATCGGTATCAGCAATAGCCTCCTCATATCTAGTGGGGTCTTGTTCCTGATGGAAGGAGACTAGCTCGAAAGCTTCTCCAATCCACCTCTCTGGAACCCTAGACATTCTCCCACTACGGCAAGGCTCCATTTGTTTAGGCTCTTGAGGCTGTGCCTCTTCTTGTTCCATAATCGGGTCAGAAGAAGTTGATTTGAAGATAACTTCTCCTCAAGTTTCAACCTAGTTCAACCTTTAGTGGAAGTACTATGATCATCCTCTAAGTATCTAGCATTAGTAGTAATTAGTACTTTCTGCTCCTTAGGATGACTAAAGTAACCACCCTTTATCCATTTTAGATACCTAACAAAATAGCATAATTTTAATCTTAATTCCAACTTATCTCCCTTTACTAGTACTTAAGTTGGACAATCCCATATCTTGAGATGATTCAAACTTGGCTTACGCCCAGTCCACATCTCATAGGGAGTCTTAGGTACTGACTTGGAATGCACTAAGTTCAGAATGTATGCCGTTGTTTTCAGAACATATCTCTAAAAAGACACTGGAAAAGTAGCATGAAACATCATTCTTCGGACCATTTTCATCAATGTTCTGTTCCTTCTCTCAGCTACTCCGTTCTGCTGGGGTGTCCCCGACGTAGAAAGCAGGGATACTATCCCATGATATACCATGTAGTCTTTGAATTCACCAAGGAGGTACTCTCCACCACGATCCGATCGTAAAGTCTTGATTAATTTACCTGTCTGACGCTCCACTTCAGTCTTAAACTCCTTAAACTTATCAAAAGAGTCAGACTTGCGCCTCATCAAGCAAAAATATAACCAAACCTTGTACAATTATCCGTGAAAGTGATGAAGTAATCACAACCCCTTCTAGCTGGTGTAGACAAGGGACCACACATATCAGTGTGAACAAGACTTAATATTTCCTTGGCTCTATCCGCCTTTGGAGTAAATGACCTTTTGGTCATCTTTTCCATTAGGCAGGATTCACACAGAGGCTAATTTTTCAGTCTCAATGAGCCCAAAGGCCCATAATAGATTAGCCTCTAAATCCTGGTTGAGTTGATATTACCCAACATTAGATGCCAAAAGTATGAGTCATTGACATTGGTCTTTTTCTTCTTAGTTAAATATTCAGATTGAGCGTTATTTAATTGATTGTTAATAGGGTTTAAGAAGAATAGGTTTCTATACATGTGCCCAGTATATAAAATTTCTCCATCTCTACTGATAGAAATACCAGAATGGAAAGATACAAAATATCCTTGATTTATTAGTTTTGCAACTGAAATCAAATTCTGATGAAATCCAGGTACATATAAAATATCTTTTAAAACCACTATTCTATTACAATAAAAAATAAGATCCAGCTCTCCCACTGCAAGGGCCCAAACTTGTGCTTCATTTCCCACGCGTAGCCCATGTTCGCCTTTCTTAAGTCTTCTAATCTTTCTAAACCCCTGTAAGGAGTTACAGATGTGATCAGTAGCTCCTGAATCAACAATCCAAGTGGAAGTTGATCCAACCATTCATATAGACTCTAGATAGAAAACATTACTCGTGGGATTTTTCTTGGCTTAAAGATCTAGACACTCCTTTTTCGAGTGTCCATTCTTTCTACATTTGAAGCACTTACCATTTGGTTTGTCTTTGGGCTAGGTCTTAGGGCTAGGCCGCTACGTTTCCCTTCTTCCTTATAAACTTTCTAGGCTTGAGCCAAGTTCTAGACGATGAAGCCTTAGCAATCATAGCCTTTGATTGAGGCTTCATGACCTTCTCTGCCATCTAGAGTTCCTTCATCAACTCAGTTAAACTCATGTTTAACTTGTTCATGTTGTAATTCAACTTGAATTAAGTAAAGGAGCCTAGTAGAGACTCGAGAACCATATCCACTTGGCTCTCGGGTCAATGACAGCCCCTAAGATTTCGTTTCCTCGAAAGCGACAATCATCTTGAGCATGTGCTCTACGATTGATGCTCCCTCGGCTATCTTAGTGTTGATTATAGTTCGAAGAGCTTCCTGCCTTGCGAGCCGGCTCTTGTCCATGAACATAGTGGCCGATGACTGACTAATATCATACTCGAAGCCACGTGCTTATGTTTTGACTGGAGCACATTAGACATGGAGGCTAACATATAGCAGCGTACCATTTCATCGACCTTCTTCCACACCTTCTCGGCCTCTCACTCTTCGGTGGTGGAACCTTCTCCGATAACGAGGGTAGGTCTCGTAAATGATGTACTTATACTCCTCAGTTGTGAGAATTATGTTCAGGTTCTTTTATTAGTCTATATAGTTTGGACCCGTTAGCTTATTCTCTCAGAGAATAATGGCCAAAGGACTAAAAGAACATCAGACCATTTCTGAAAAAAATTGAAAATAAAAGAAAGGATTTAGTTTGTGAAAAGAAAATAAATTTGTGCACTTTATCCTTATAAAAATTGAAAATAATTAATTTGGCTCTTGGGAAAACAAACATAGCTTCTTGGGAAGATTAACAGTTCTCTAAGCTAAGTGTGTTAACCACCACAAATTAATTTTCCTTCTAGGTAATGATCTAGAGGATGACTCCATCGAGGAGATAGCCGTTTCCTCTTATTTCCTATAGACATACCTCACACTATAACCTCCAACGAGGGGCTGGCCGATTATAGTACGTGTCCCGGATTTTTAATCACATCCCTCCATTAGATCTAGATCCTTGTGGTATTCCCATCCTATACGGGTTCACTCCCAGGGTGATGCGAAGGGATACACGATCTTTAATAAGGATCGTGATGGAAGTCGTAAGGCCGTTGGAACCCCTCTCCCACTTAGTCTTTTAAAACAAGGGTTTTCTGAAAAATATCCTTTTGAAAATTTCCATTAAATTTTCCCTTAACTCAAAAATAAAATATCTAAATCTATTAAAATCTCTATGTCAAGGTTTATATCCTTTGAGAGATTTTTCCATGGACTAATTTTATTTAAGTTAAAAACTTAATGATTTCAAAAAATTTCAATTAAAACTTTCTAGAGACTTTGGTCTCAAGTTTATTTTGACAAAACAATTTTTCTAGTGCAAAAATAAAACAAAATGGCTTTCTATTTTTAACTTACAAAAATATCTAAGTCCAATATATTTTCTATGTCAAGGATTAAATCCTTTGAGAAAATATCTAAGCATTAATTTTTGTTCAAGTTAAAATAACCATTTAATTTTTTTTTAAGGAAAATTGTTTTCTTGTCAAAAATATTCCCAAAGACTTTGGTCTTTGAGAAAATGCACACATAGGTACTAAAAAATAAATAGCATGCTAAAAAACAGTAGATATTTTCATGCTTTTCTATTTTTAAACCTAAGTGCCCAAATAATAGAATTAAACACATTAATTAATTAATTAATAGTCTTATTTAATTCTAAAATCCCTTACTAATTTTTTCATGCAAATATATTCCATGAATATTAACTATTGCAAAAAATATTAACTTTTCCTAGTATGGGACCCAAAACGAAAAAGAAAACACAAGAAAATTACAAGCAAAAATATAAATTAAAAAAACCCTTGGTCCATATGCACCCGCGGCACCAGATCATCCTGATGGTCCACAGAGAGCCAGGTGCACCAGCCACATTGGATCGCCCACTGCTCAACCCGTGAAGCCCACCTGAGCCCGACCCGCGACCGTTGGCCGACCCGCAGACCCGCGACTTTCTTAAATTGCAATTTGCAATTGCATGAAAATTGCAATTGCTTCGGTAGCTTCAAGCCGATGTGAGCCAAGGCAAGCCGCCCTCAGCTCCAGGCACTAAAAGCGGTCAGCGGCTCGGCTCCAGCTTGGTTCGTCGATGGCTTATGAACAGTGTTCTTCTTCTTTGTTTCTCTGCGCAAATTTTTTTTTGTTTCTCTGCGGTTTTTTTTTTCTTGCTTTGTCTCGTGGCTTCTTTGGACATTTTTAGTTATAGAATCTCATCCAAACAAAAACACATTCACCTCTACCCTTCAAAATTGGGTTCACACGATTGTTCTCTGAAAGCATGGAAAAATTACAGACATCCTATGCTTCTACTATGAAGCTCACAAAGCATCTATCCCATACCAAAATAGCGAAGGATTATATGCTTAAGAACCAAACAATAATCTTCTCCTTTTTTATTAACTAACATGCTCCCTAAGTTAATCAATCAACATGCTCTGATACCACTTGTAGATTGGAAAAAAAAAACAGAGGAAGACATGCTTTGCGGAAACAAAAAAATAGAGGCAAAAAAAAAAAAAAAAAACGAAGCACAACATCATGGAAGCATTTATTCAATACCTCTGTACGCCTTAAGCCTCTTTGGCTGTGAAGAAGTCGACTGAACCACAAGGATAACTCCTTCTTCCCTTCTTGATGAAGCCTCCGGTTGAAATCTCACTATCCTCCTACTTCGCCTTGTTTGGATGAACGCCAAAGCTTTCGGAATCTCGGAATATTCCACGGCCTCAACCCTTATTAGTGAAACAAAAGGTGAGGAGGAACGGTCTCAACGATCTTGATCCTTTTGCTATTGATTAGTAAAATTCAAAACAAAGGAAAAAAGAAGTCACGAGAGAGAGGAGGAAAAAACAAAAAGCTTGCGGTTTTTTTTCTCCACAGAAATGTGAATCACTCTTGCAAGAACCACGGTATATAATATCTGATAACAATATCCCCAGGATTTGATATTTCAAACACCCGGATGTTATCAACAGAGTGAGTTTGGCTTAGCCTTAAACTCTTTTGAACTGTATCTGGAAAAATCCTATGGTCTAGGCTATTGCGCCAAAATAATATTTATTTTTTTTTTAGATCCAAAGAGCCCAAAATAATAAACATTAATTATTTATTTTCTGGACTTATAGAAATAACCTAATAAATAATTAATGAGCCCAAATGAACCAAAAATAATTAAACATTAATTATTTATTTTCTGGGCTTATAGAAATAACCCAATAAATAATTAAATAAGCCTTTTTCCATCTAGTTTAAGCCCAGGTTAATTTTCTAATTATTCAAACTAGACCTAGTCCCTGAATAATTAATTAACCAATTAAACCAGATAATAAATTTCTTTCAACTTTATTTATTTAATTTTATTCCGATCCAATAATAAATTAGACTTCCTGAATAAAATAAAATCCTCTTTAATCGAGACCAATTTCTCAACCCAAAATTAATTAAGACTTACAGGCTATTCTGAGGACAAAAAAACACATCGCTTTGGCTATTAAAATGATCAAAATACCCCTGTTATATAAATAGTTATATTTTGTATTTTAAATATTTCCTAATATCACCATAAAAAAATATTGACCCCAAGGACAATGCTGCGTTAGCAAAGTCTCCGACCTATAGGTGAAATGACTAAAATACCCCTCTACACATCACCATGCATTTAGAGAGGAAGAAGTGTACTAACACCTCTCTAAATGACATCTACCATCCTTACCATCCGTAGGCTTCTAGTCCAATGATTCACGACTTCTTGGAGTGTTTCCGTTTTCTAAGAGAACTACCCTAAAGCAAATATACAAGTCATGTTTCCCAGGGCCCTGGACATTTAGATCATTCAAAAAACGATAAGGGGTGATATTGTATAGAAACTATCTTGTGCAAGTCTGAACTAACTAGTTACATATACCTAATATACAAGTATATTGGTTCTACGATAGAATCTCAACTAAAGCATATCAAAGTACATGCTTCCAGCTTCGTCAAACTATCAACTCTTACTCAAGCCGTAGAGTATTAGTCCACGTTGTAGCAGTAGTAGTCTTGTTTTCTACCAAATAATACTTTAAGAAACCACTATTACAAGTCCTGTTCTACGTATTCAAAATATGCTTATGTTATGAAGTGAGTAGACTACTCACTGGCTAAAGGTAAGCCATTCCCCACTTGGAATTCATAACATAATAACCTAAACATGATGAGATTTACATTCTCATTAATCAGTTAAGAACAAATGTTTATGTATTAAATAACCCGTGATCTATACTTTACTGCGAAAGACCACCATTTATATGGATCACTTATTTAAACACAATAGGTCTTTTCCAAATGAAATTGTACATAAATAAAATGTAAATTCACGTACAATTTTTGAAAATAAATTCTTTTATTAAAATATTCGATATTTACATTAGAAACCTAGTCTAAGAGGGCATATTTCCCAACATCTACATCTCCAATTTGAACAATCTCCCTAAGTAAGTGATATTTACGTTCAATGTGTTTACCACGTTGATGGTCGTGTGGTTCTTTTGCATTTGCCATCGCACCACTCGTAGTTACAGAGTATAAACTAATGGCTTGAGATTCAAAACAACCTCCTCAAGTTCTATCAAGAACTTCTTCAACCATACTACCTTTTTAGCTACTTCACAAGTTGCCACATATTCAGCTTCCATTGTAGAGTTAGCAATACAAGATTGTCTTATACTTCTCCACACAACTGCACCACTACCTAAGGTGAAAATAGAGCCTGAGGTGGACTTGCGAAGATCTCTATCAACTTTGAAAATTAGAATCAGTGTAACCTATAGGTACCAATTCTAGAACTGAGTAAACAAGCATATATCCTCGAGTTCTACGAAGATACTTGAATATATACTTCACTACTGTCCAGTGTTTTGGTTCTGGGTTTGACTGATATCTGTTGGGGATATGCCCTAGAGTCAATTTGTACTTATACAATTGTCATTATGTTTTATATAATAATATGAGGCTTTCCTTTCCATGAATAGTGAGTTTTGTTTTGTTGGTCATCAAGTACGTGACTTGATAGTAAAACCCTACAATGAATACAATGACTATTCTAAAGTCTGTCTCGATCGATTATTATTATTGGAATAATAATAAATTAAGATTAGTATGTTTGTGACTTGATGGCTATGTTTTATCGGCTATGGATATTTGTGATATCGAGTCAAGACATAAATAAATGTTAGAGAACATTGTATTGGACATGACCCACTTGTGAGAGTACTTCATGGAATATGTCATAAGTACTTTCTAGCCATAATAATATTGAAAGTCCTTCGACCTAAATTCATCATAGTTTCTTACTTGATAAATTCTATATTTTGACATTGTCTAAAGTTGTCTTTAACCGGATAATAAATTAGACTACTTGTTGGATATACAATAAATCAAGGAGAGGAATATGATTGATTGTGAAGGAATTTGTCCCTCTCAATTATGGGAGAGATATCCATGGGCCCCTTGATAAGTTAGACTGTTAAAAAATGCATGGCCGTGCTCAAATATATCAATCTAAGATATTGATATCATTTGTTTGAACGATCTACTATGAAATCAAGAAATAATTGATTAAGCTTAATAAGGATGACATGCTCCGTGCCTTATGCTTAATCTGGATATCGTGTGACAAAGGGACTAAATATAAAATTATGGTTTGGTTCAAAGAGATCACCGATCTTCATTTAACCTGGATAGTTATAATGTTTTGCTAGAAACCGCTTATAACTTGTGGGCCATTTAAATACGATTTAGGCACGCTGCCAGTGTTAAATGAACCTATAGGGTCACACAATAAGCGAACTTGTTAGGTTATTTTTCTGGTGACCAGGTTCGATGAATCTGGATGATATCCAGATTATAAGAATCTGACTCGGTAAAATAATTAGTTAAATTACCGAGATAATGGCAGAATCTTATCATATCAGTTTTAATTTAATTTGAATTTAAATTAGAATATGATAAGATATGATTAGGGTTGGGCTCTAAGAGGTTCGAGGGTTTTTTAAGAAAACCCTAGCCGTCTTTCGATAGTCCAATTTTTTCGGTTGAGAACATTCGTGCCATTCTCTACCAGAGAAAGGAAAAAAAAAAACCTCTCAAACCCTAGGCGCTAGCACTCCCCGGGTATCGAGTGAGTTCGCGGTGTGTATCCGTAGAGGACGTTCGCATACTGCAGCGTCTGGTGATTGTTCGGGTCGAACGTACAACGAGCGCAACCGGAATCGAAGGATTTCGATTACAGACAACCGGAGGTAACTCTTAAAGCTTAGATCTTCTTAATCGTTTACTTGGGTCCTCGGGAGGGATTCGTAGATGTTTTCCGCGTTTAGGAGTCTACGAATCCCAACAATATCTACCAACCATCCCAACAGCATGACAAATGTCTGGACAAGTACAAAGCATAGCATACATGAGACTTCCTATAGCTGATGCATAAGGAACTCGTTTTATGTACTCAACTTCATTAGGAGTTTTAGCACTATGCTTCTAAGATAACTGAATTCCATGTCTGAAAGGCAATTGACCTTTCTTGGAATTTTGCATTGAAAATCTTGCCAGTATTTTGTCAATATATAAAGTTTGGGATAAAGCTATCTATCTATTCTTTCTATCCCAAATGATCTGAATGCCTAGAACATATCTTGCTTTTCCCAAGTCCTTCATATCAAACTGTTTACCCAACTAATTTTTTACCAATGTTAATGTCCTTACATTATTTCCAATAAGAAGGATGTCATCAACATACAATATGAGAAAAATCACCTTACCATCTATAATTCTCTTATAGACACAAAGTTCATTAAAATGTTGATTAAAACCATAAGATTTAATGACTTGATCAAACCTGATATTCCAATATCTAGAAGCTCGTTTAAGCCCATAAATAGACCTATTCAACTTGCAGACTTTATGTTCCTGACCTTCTTGGATAAAACCATCTAGTTGTACCATGTACATACATTCGTCAAGATTTCCATTAAAAAAAACTATCTTGATGTCTATTTGCCATACTTCATAGTTGAAGTGAGTTGCAATGGATAAGAGGATTCTTATAGACTTTAGCATGGGCACAGGCGAAAAGGTTTCCTCATAGTTAATACCTTCTCGTTGGGTATAACCTTTAGCAACCAATTTAGCTTTGAAAGTTTTCACTTTCCCATCTTCTCCTCTCGTTCTTTTGTAGACCCATTTACATCCAATAGGTTTTATCCCAGTAGTTGATTCTACAAGTTCCCAAATGGAGTTAGTGTACATGGATTTCATTTCTGAAACCACTGCACTCTTCCAATGGTATGCGTCTATATCCTCTACAACTTCTTTATATGTAGTAGGATCCTCTTCTTCCTTAAAAGAGATTACTTGAAAAGCTTCTCCATAGAGTAAGTATCTAGAAGGACGTCGAATGACTCTCCCACTACGTCTAAGCTGTGGAATTTTTTTGGATGATTGGACTTTCCTCCTCCTCGTTAACTGGAACCAGATCTGCTGATTCCTCAATGACTGGATTTTGAACAGGGGTAAGAGGTTCTTCCACTCTATGTACCAAAGAGTCAGTAGGTATAGAAGGCATAATATCTATTTCTCTCCCACTGAAATCTGGCATGTTAACTGGCATAAATACGAATCCACTACATGAATCTTGAGCATGAGTTTCTGTAACCATTTGGTTAGGATTATCTTTGACCCTACTCTTGGATCCATGTTCTTCTATATACTTATCCACTAAGAAAATTGTATTTGCACTTACAAATATTTTCTTATCTTGAGGACTATAGAAGTAGTATCCCCTTGTTCCTTTTGGATACCTAACAAACAGACATAAATTTGATCATAATTCTATTTTATCCATCTTTCCCTTTAGCACATATGCAGGACAACTCCAATTACAGATATATGTTAAATTAGGCTTTCACCCATTCCACAATTCCAATGGAGTCTTAGGGATCGACTTTGATGGAACTATATTTAATATATATGTCGCAGCTTGTATAGCATATCCCTAAAAGGATGTACTGAGTGTAGAGAAGCCTAGCATTGTTCTGACCATGTCTAATAAGGCCCTGTTTCTCCTTTCTACCACTCCATTTTGTTGATGAGTGCCAAGTGCACTTAGTTGGGATAAAATTTCATTTTCTGACAAATAAGATCTAATGTCATAGGATAGATATTCTCCACCTCGATTTGACTGAAGTATCTTTATGTTCTTTCCTAACTACTTCTCAATCTCAACCTTAAATTTTTTGAATTTTTCTAAGGCATCAGACTTATGAGTCATTAGGTAAACATATCCATATCTTTAGTAATCATCCGTAAAAGTAATGAAATACTCATACCCACCTCTAGCTTGGACACTAATTGGTCCACATATGTCTGAGTGCACTAATTCTAAGACTTCATTTGCCTTACTTCCTTTGGAAGGAAATGATCTTTGGGTCATTTTACCTTCCAAACAAGATTTGCAAACTTGAAAAGGTTCCACCTTTAAGTCACTTAAAGGACCTTCTTTTAGAAGTCTTTGAATTCTATTTAGATTAATATGACCAAGTCTAAGATGCCATAGGAAAGTCTCATTAGTAAGAGATAACATAATGCATTTGTTAGTTTCAGTATGATATAATGAACTATTGGTAGTTTTCAAAACATATAGATCATTATTTAAATATCCACAACATATTTGTTTATCTATTTATGTCCATAAGATACTAGAGTGGTGTATAGGTGAAGTATGGGGACTGTATTTGAAAATTCCTTTAAGAGCATATGTACCATAACATTCACAACCTATATTCTATATCAATATCCATCTATTCTGGCATATAAATGAAGGGATCAAAGAGAATATAGCAGATCATGTCCACCAAGGACTGACCCAAAATTTGATCTTGGTCTGACTAGTTATATACTTTATTCTAAAATGTATGGTCATAAAGATTAATCAAAATTTGCAAAAAATTAAAAAAAAAATCATTAAAAATCTTGTATGGATAATATACATTTACACACAAAATATTTGAGCAAGGAAAAGGATGATAAAGAAGAGGGTTACCAGAAGATAGCCTAAATGTGCAGTCCATTTCACTTTAAATTGCATACCCATGAAATGTTTTCAAGAACCACATGCATTAATTATAACACCCTACTATACACGCAATCCAATTGAGTAGGGATGTCATCCCTTCCTTCGGACCAAGGGTCTTTATAAAGCAATAGTAAACAAAAAAAAAAGACATAAATAAATATATAAATGTCATCCACTTTAAATTGCATGCCTGTGAAAATTTCAAATGTAGTTATTACAATCCCTACATAGATTTAAGACTCTAAAATAAAAGTTTCAATTATCCGAATAAAGGATAATAAATTGTGTGAGATTATAAAAATCTCAATAAGTTTGAAGTGTGTGAGTTTGTATCATAATTTTTAATAAGTAATGTTGACTTGAACAGATATAGTCAAAATTTCAATAATATTACGCATATGAATCACATTATCATTTTTCGGTCAATTCAACAATTACGAAATCTATACCTTGCATATTAAAAATTTTTGTTGAGTAAAATTATTAATATCACATTTATAAAACATCAAATTCATTTATCAAAATTCTTGAACCCATCATAATACCATATCCCGTGTGTCTTGAAGATACTCGTATCGTATCATTATGATTGAGATACATCATATATATTTTAACGGCATATACAATGCCAAATATTGGGTAGGGCATACATCCCTCATGGGAGAATACTCCACCATCTCTCTCATACATAATCAGACTAGATATCCCACATCCGTCCTCCGACTCCCCTTGGAGACCGTATTGTTAGTTAAGGACCATACTTAGCTACTAGAACTATTCACTCATTTGGAAAAAGATATTTTCTGGAGATGACCAATCTATTGGAATTCTCTTCTAATCTATTGAAAGCAAATCCTATGACCTCGCCCATGGTGATCTCAATATCACTAATTCAATAGTTCAAGAGTTCACTATTTTGATATGAAATAATGAAATTTTTTTCCAATTTTTTATGTAAATTTTCCCAAGTCTCAACTTGATCAAAATCAAAGTCACAATTATTTTTCCCAAAATTTTCAAAGCCAAAATTTCTATAACTATTCCAAAATTTCAATCGAGGCGTAGTGATTCATTTCTCATAATTCGTCGTAATAATTTTTTGAGCCATTACATATAAAACTCATGCAATGTTTTTCGCAATGTTTTTCATGCATGAAATGCATAAATTTATATTCACGTGTATGTATGTATTTGATGCTTGGGTCCATTCCATTACCATAATACTCATGGAAAATTTTGCAACAATATTTATGTATGAACTGTTAGGGATATGTTCTAGAGTCAATTTATATTTATACTATTGTCGTTATATTTTATATAATAATATAAGGTTTTCCTTTTCGTGAATAGTGCATTTTGTTTTGTGGTCATCAAGTACGTGGCTTGATAGTAAAACCCAACAATAAATACAATAACTATTCTAAAACAGTCCCTAATCGATTATTATTATTGGAACAATAATAAATTAAGATTAGTATGTTTGTGACTAGATGACTATGTTTTATTGGTCATGGATATTTGTGATATCAAGTCAAAACATAAATAAATGTTAGAGAATATTGTATTGGACATGACCCACTATGAGAGTACTTCATGGAATATGTCATAAGTACTTTCTAGTCATAATGATATTAAAAGTCCTTCGACCTAAATTCATCATAGTTTCCTACTTGATAAATTCTATATTTTTCGTTGTCTAAAGTTATCTTTAACCAGATAATAAATTAGATTATTGTTGGATATAGAATAAATCAAGGAGAGGAATATGATTGATAGTGAAGGAATTTGTCCCTCTCAATAATGGAAGAGATATCCATGGGCCCATTGATAAGTTAGACTGTTAAAATGCATAGCTATACTCAAATATATCAATCTAAGATATTGATATCATTTGTTTGAATAGTCTACTATGAAATTAAGAAATAATTGATTAAGTTTAATAAGGATGACATGTTCCGTGCCTTATGCTTAATCTGGATATCATGTGACAAAAGAACTAAATATAAAATTATAGTTTGGTTCAAAGAGATTAATGATCTTCATTTAACTTGGATAGTTATAATGTTTTGCTAGAAACCACTTATAACTTGTGGGCCATTAAATATAATTTAGGCACACTGCCAGTGTTAAATGAATCTATATGGTCACACAATAAGCGAACTTGTTAGGTTATTTTTCTGGTAGCCAGATTCGATGAATCTGGAAATATGTCTAAGTTAATCAAACCTAGAAAATTTACCAGATATAATGAATCTGGAAATATGTCCACATTCATTGTATCTGGATGATGTCCAAATTATAAGAATCTGACTAGATAAATTAATTAGTTAAATTACCGAGATAATAGCAGAATCTTATCATATCAGTTTTTAATTTAATTTGAATTTAAATTAAAATATGATAAGATATTATCAGATTTGGACTCTAAGAGATTCAGAAGGTTTTGAGAAAACCCTAGCCGTCTTCTCAACAGTTCGGTTCTGTTAAAAATTTCGTGCCTCTATTCACCAGAAAAAAAACCCTCTCAAATCCTAGGCGCTCTGCAATGAGTTAGTTCGTCGTGTGAACCTATAAAGGACGTTCAAACACTGCAGCGTCTGGTGATCGTTCGGGTTGCACGTACGACAGCACAATCAGAATCGAAGGATCTCGATTACGCCGAAGAGAGGTAATTCTGTAAACCTAAGGTCTTCTTAATCGTTTACTTGGATCCTCGAAAGGGATTCGTTGATATTTTCCGCGTTTAGGAGTCCACGAATCCTAACATGAATAAATCATAATACCATAATAGAAATATTATTTATAATGGGCATTATTTTGATGCTTAAATATTTTCTCAAAAAGGTCATGCTAATAATTTACATAATAATTTATATGCCATAATCATAAAGCATTTCATAAAATTAGGCATAAGTTATACATGCATGTATTTGAGTGGAAATTTTACATATCTTAAATATGGTATTTTTTTCTATGGATTTTGAATTTCAAAAAGATTCTTGGGATGTAAGAGGTTATCTTGGTCCAAATTAGCAAATTGTTTTCGACTTCATTTATGCCCTTACTCCTCCTCCTTCATCTAAATCCACCATGTATATCAGATACAACACATTGGAAGTAATTTCCCATTTACATGCTCCAAATCAAATTCTAAGCAAGACCCTAGGGGAATTTGGGTGTTACTTAAGTTTTAAATAATTCTAACTCCTTTAACCTTGAGGTAAAAATATTCTATCACAACATTTAATAGCCTTCTAAGACAACCAACACACCACAAGAATGTTGTCATTTAGTGACCTAAAATATTGAAAGAAGGAAAATTGGTTGCTAAATTAGCGACCAAAATTCAATGAGATCGCCCTTAGTGACCAATTTGCTATCGATGCACGATGAGGGCACTAATCCGTCACAAATCGATCAAGAAATTTCACAAGCAATGTTTGCGGCAGTATTTACGACCAATTAGTGACCGACTTTTGCGATGGACAATTTTTTTTGAAATTTCATTTGTGTAGAAATTTTTATCCATCACTAAATAGCAACTGATTGTTCATGCAGTTGTAATTTAGTCGCTAAATGGTTGCTCATTGATAGGGGCTAAATTAGTCATATTTTTCCTAGTTATTTGAGGCTCTTTTGTGATACATTTTGTTTAATAACTAGTCATATTCCTTCATATTTGAGATTTTACTCTTGGAAAGGTATTTTGTTCATTATTTCAGATTTTAAGGGTAAAACGAAGCAAAAACGTCGCAAAACAGAATAGAGGCGGCACCAGCCAGGACAGAGGAACCGGCGTCGGCCATGTGCTGATGACATGAACTTCAAAGCAAAGAAAATTTGTTGAAATGAGACCGGAACAGAATGGAATTGGCGCTGACTCCAGTAGCTAAAGCGGCGCCGACTGCACTCTAGACTACATGGTGCTGAAATCAAGAAAAAATCGGCGAACGATTGAAGAAATAGAACACAACTGGTGCCGGCTCCAGTAGCCAAGGCAGCGCCGGCTGTGCCCTAAAGTTAAGACGGTGCTTTGATTTTTCTACGCAGTTTTTGGTAATCTGTAGAGTTTTAGTACTTTCCTACTTCTACTCGGCCAATGAGTTTAGGCACTTCCAAAGCCTATAAATAGATGGAAAACACAAGGGAAAGGGGGGGGAATTCATTGATCATCATAGAAAATCACTCAAATCAAATGAGGAATTCTTCAATTCAAGGAGGGTTGTACAAGAAGGTCTTCAAAGGAAGAAGAAAGATGCTTGTCTATAAGTGCTTTCTTTTACTTTATTTTCTTTTTCTTGAACAATGATATATTAATTGTTTTATTGTAATTTGACATTGTTTTAGATATTTATAATTTTTAGAGTTATTCGATCTTTTGACTAATTGATTGTTATTCTTGGTATTTGATTACTTGTACTTATTACGAGATTAGTTAGTTGTTTCTCTCCATTAGCTTACTGGACCAACGGGGTTAATGGTGGTTTCAAGTCATTGATTTCATATCTGTTGGCTATTAACTTAGAGGACCAAGGGGGTTAATTGCTTAGAACTGGTAATTAAAAGTTAATTGATGTCTTCTGAGACCAAGGGTTCATTGATTAATTTCATGTTTTAAATTCGCCAAGACTAAGGGAATTTGATTAAGGATTGTATTTAATGCATATTTTGGATGAATTAGTTGAGATGAGACCAACTGATTCTAATTTATCGAGAAGATAGTGATTTCACAGATTGACCAAAGAAGTGAATCTACCTTACTCCTTCATGATGCTAAGAGAATAATTAATTATGATAATGATTAGGTACTTTAAGGTCATGTATGTCAAAATAATGGTTTAAGTTACATACTTCTCCATCCTTGACATGTATATATTTCTGTTTTTTTTATTTTCTTTTGTTTTATTTTATTTCTTTTTCACTTTATAGAGTCAGTTAAACAATAAAAGAAGGGTGATTAATGCCTACTTGTTCCTTGAGGATCGACACTCATTTGAATCCTATGTTATATTAATGATGTGTACACTTGCTCATATATGTAATTTGGGGTTAACGTTTTAATTTAAATTTGATTGGGAATATACATATTTTTATATGATTTTTTATACCCAAATCCGGACACATCACTAATTTAATGATTGATTAGCGACCGATTTTTATAATCACCTAAAAATTATTTTATTTTGGATAGTTTGGCACTGTTACTAAATCGGTCTCAAATAAATACACTTAATGATATTAAGTGGTCTTCTTTTTCATTCGGGTAAAACTATTTTCTCTTCTTCTTCATCCTCTTTCTCTCCACGTCACCATTGCCGGTCGAAACTTAGCTCTAGCAATTGATAACTGCCGATGCCACTATGTTTCCCCCGTTGTGACACCTCCTCTGTGACGCTCCCACATTGCTGCCCCCAATGTGCCTCCCTCTTTGTGCTATCCCTGCCGTCACTAACTTGCTGTCCCCCCCACCATGCTACCATCGTTGCCACCTTTGCTCTTCTAGTTCAGGTGAACATCAATAGTTGTTTTTTCTTTATTTAATTAAGGCCTAAAATGACTTATTTATATTTCTTGCTTTAATTTAAATTGATAAATAATTTACATTGTCAATAAATGAATCACATTGTAATAGTGTTATCTGTCATTTTTTTTATTGGGGATTTAATTAGATTATTATTTTTTTGGGGTTGGTTGTTAGTGATTGTTGGAGATTATTGGAGATTCACATAAATGATTCTATTTGCATTTGCTTATGTTTGTTTGTTTGTTTGTTTGTTTTTTTTTTTTTGGAAGTTGATAATTGGAGATTATTTATGATTTTAAAAATATGCTTATGCTTACAAATTTATTTGATTTATTGGATTTTGTTTTGTGAATTTGAACAATTTGGATGAATTTTGAGGTGGCCTAGTGTTTGAAAATTATTCATTTATAGGGGAGGTTCTACCAATTTTTTTTTATCTAATTAAAAATGTGTTTAGATATGAAATATTTAATAATTATTAACTTTGAATTAATTTTAATTTATATACGTATTATATTTAAATACAATTTAACCTAAATTAAAACCAATAATAATTAGATAAGTGTTTTATATTGAAGTACTTAATTATCAAATATATTCAATTAAATATAAATTTTTATGTAAAAATAATTATTTTATTATTCAACCCAGGATATGTTAAACTTATTTTATAACGCAAATTAGGTAGTCCAAGAACAATTGGACGTTTTATAAGTTTAATTCAAATAAACTTAATTAAAATTTTATATTAACTTGATTTTAATAAAATAAATAATATTTTTCCTTTAATTTTCTTTGTATATAAATAACTCACAATAATATTAAAATTATATTCTATATTTTTAATTCTGAGAATATATTATTAAGATATACAAATAATCAATTCTTTAATCTATGTGTGTGTATACAAAAAAATTCTTCAATATTATTTTTATGAATTTATATAACCAAAATTATACTTTAAATTTTTATACTATATTTAATTAAACTTTTTCTAGCATATATAAGCTACATAAGAAGTACTAAAACATAATAATGTATTTTATTATTACTTAATTACTTAATTCTTAATTAATTTATTTTATAAATTTAGTTACAATGGAAGTAACTTGAATCTAAAATTTAAATATATTAATCATTTATCTACCTATTATTTTTATTTTTATTTAACTTAAATTATAATAAAACATAACATGTGATATTGAAAAGATTAATGTTGAGTGAATATTGTTTTAGTCATTGATTATATTAGAAATAATTTGTTTATTTAATATTAGATAGATTAATATGATATTAAATATTTTTATTTACCACCTGCAGCACCATCACCAATCCCACCAGAAGATCCAAATGATTCTGTTGATGATGCATGTTCTTAGCATGTTTATGTCATAAATAATTTCGAATTACCACACTAAAACCTAAATCACTATACAAAATCCTAATGGACTTCACACAATTGCAAATCAACTTATAATCCAATGTACATAAGTTTCAAGAAGTCACATGATCACATTAAGTACAACATGCAAAATAAGTATAAAGCTATTTTTGCAAGAATTAAAATTCCTTTTAGTGCTTTATTAACAAATAGTGGCTATTTTCGGGGTTTTGTTACCCAAAATTACTTGATTTATTTTGAGTCATCAAAACTCTCAAAAAAATATCTTTAGTTAACTTAGGTATCCCATAAAATTTAATTAAGTCAGATCCGAACGCATTTGTGGCCAAATTTTCTTGCAAACCAACTTTTCACTCCAGAATCAAAACTCCGCTCACATTGGTAAAACAAGGGTCAAAAACATCACATTAACTACCTAAGTAAAACACCTCACTTTTGAATGAAAGTTTTCCATTTGATACCTCAACATGTTAGGGGGATTACTGTGTAAATGTCTCTACAAGATTCCACTTAAAAGTGGGAAAAATAATTTTTTAGAAAAGCTCTACCGGATCAGTTTCCTGATCAAGCATTCTCGCAGAATCATTTTCAAAAATTCATTTCTCATAATTTACAAATAATTTTCAGTGGTTCTTATTCTCAAAGTTTTCTAGCTTCTTGAAGTTAGTACATGATAACTTTCATGGCTATAATCAGATGAAAAGGCTGTTTTTTGGGTGTTCAAAATGACTCCCTAAACAGGGATTTTTCACAACTTATATAGTTTCTTGGTAAAAATCATAAGACTCAATGTTTAAGAATTTTCCCTTACAAAAGTCACACCAAAAGGTTCACAATACATCGTAGAATACTCTAAAATTCAACACATACCAAGCCCTTCATCAAAATCATGCTGAAAAAATTTATCACTTGCTCAAATATGAAAAACCAGTACACCCTCTGTTTTGAATACACCATTTTCACACCTATTTCCCACGTAAAATCATTCTATTTTCTCACAAAAGTTTGAATACACTTTTTAGTACATATCATCACAAGATTTACCTCATTTTTCAAACAAAATTGCAGGGAAAAAAGCATTATACATTAAAATGTGTTTTCTGGGTAGATTGAACACATTTTCAATTCATGCATATATAAGATGGAAAAATGGCTTCTTCGCGCAAAATGTTTCACCTTCATATAATACAACATTTCCCTAACATAAATACACCATCCCTCCATCAATATTTCAGACAAAAATGGAACATGAAAGAATTGAGTGAGAGGGGGCTGTCGAATTGGGGAGGGGAAATGAGGGGGGAAATAGGTTTATATACTAGGGCTATTTTTATCCAAGGGTTTGAGATACATTTCTTTGAATTCAAGCCACATTCAAGGGCTAGGATTTAAGTATAAAAATGGTCAAGAAGTCTTGGTCAAACTATTTAAATAAGTCAAGTCATTGTAGTCATAGAGTAAGTCAAAATAATTTGTCCTGAGTAATCTAAATAATTTTAGTCTTGAATTGATTAAGACTTTTAATTTGTCAAAAATAAGAAATGGCACTTTGAAATATAATTTGAATGTTCAAGGAGTCATTTTTTTTGTTGCCAGAATCATTGTAATAATATTTATTTACACACAATAGAGTAATTAAATCATAATAAATCAATTACCACACATAAAGCAAAGAGCCACACTAATAATCATATTTTCTTCACCTTATTCCTTATAGAACTCTTAAATCTCATATAAGATTTAAATAAAATAATTATATAAATAATTCAATAATTCACAAGTTAAAATTAACTATTTTAAATTTTCTTCAGATGAAATTATTGGGGTATTGCCTGAGTGAATGGTTCCAGAATGACGATCAACCTGCTTTCGATACTGCTCATGGGAAAAAAACTATGGGATTACACCTCCGAAGAACCAAAGTTTTGCAAGCTGCTCAACCAGGCCATGATAAGTGACTTGAAGTTGATATCAGAACTGCTGAATGGCGAGTGCAAGTCTGTGTTCGAGGGTTTACTATCCATGGTTGATGTTGGAGGTGGCACAGGGACAGTGTGTAGACTAGGGCCATCGCTAGAATGTTCCCCTGCATAAAATGCACTGTATATGATCTTCCGCATGTGGTTGCCGACTTTAAGGGAGCAGAAAACTTGGACTTTGTTGCAGGTGATATTCTTGAGAACATTTCATCTGCTAATGCCGTCTTGCGCAAGGAAGAAACATTCTTCCAGAAACGCTACCCCCCATCCTTCCCCATCAAAAGGGTAGTATTTACCTTTTTTTTTTTTTTTTTTTTTTGGGAAGGCTAACAAGGTAACCGTAGATTTATTGATGTCTGAAAAAATTCAGCAAAAGGTTACATTTTATTGCTCAATGTAGGCACCCGAAGCATGCCTGACTAACAAAGCATCTCAGGGAAGTATTTAAAATTTGACGAATCTCTAGGCTAGATGTAGTTTTGCTTCTCGACATTTTCATTCATTTCATCTTATAATTCGGCCATGTTCTTGACACTCCGAGCCTAAAGAGTTCCACTGATTGCATCTTCAAATAGAATCCTTAATTTGATTGTTAAACTCTCCTATAATATTTTGCGACTTTCAACAACATATCAAACCTATACCGTACTCGAAAACCTGGAATATTTTCACTTTACCTAAAATGTGAGTATGGTTAACAAACAGTGGGTTGATTTGCTTAAAGCATGCAGCTTTGTGGGACAGATGGAATTCGGAAGACAACCGTTGCCAAATTTGTATACCATTCAAATTTTGATTTGCTTGAAGCATGCAGCTTTGTGGAAAATATAAAAGGAACATTAGAGGAACTTAATGGATTAGTTCATTTCGTACAACAACTTCTTTATGATGTTCTCTAATAGGAAGATTTGACTGAATCTCCTTTGTCAAGGAAGACAACCGGGGCCACCGGAATAATGGTAAACCTTCCACAATGGTTCTCTTTTAATGTGGAGGAATAACATTAGCTCTTGATATTTTGTGTTCTTCTCCATCAAGAAGAAAAAATATACAGTGGGGAAATCACCTAAAAAACATCTGGAAGTTGCTACTAGGTCGGGAGATCTGCAGGAGAATCAGCATTGTTTTTGTCTTTGTTGGGGTTGATAGAGATTCCATATTAGAATGCATTATGTGGTTAAGTTCACTGAAAATTTGTAGCTCTATTTTAGTTGGGAATGATTTTGAGGTTTCAGTGTCTAGAAGACATCTTTTCAGAATAGAAAGAATTGGGCATCCAGGCCAAGTCCTAGATGAAACAAGAAAAGCATGGTGAAAAATTACAGGTTTGAAGCTGCAATTGCAGAGCTCAATCCATGTCAGGAGCCTGGTTCAGGGGACATCTCTACTCAGCGTCATGTACGTTATTCAGGAGGTTGAACTATTATTGATTCCCAAAGGCTGTGAATGAGATGTTTGCTCCAATCTTCGGCTGTTTTTTGTTATAGTTCTAAAATGCGACCTCAAGAGCTTAAGGTCGCATTTTAATTTGCACTAATTTTTCTTTGCATAAAATTGTAAAATGCCGGATATGGTCGCATTTTACTAATGCAACCTTATTTTAGGAGGTCGCATTTGCAAATGCGATCTCACTACAATTGTAATTTCGTACCGAGTCATCTCAGTGGCCGGATTTTCTTTGAAAATTGTCCCATTTTCCGGAAGTCCCGAACAATTTATCATCTCCTCATTGGCACTTGAATTGATCCATTTCTTCTTCAAAGCAAATACCTTTTGAGTAGGAATGTTTCGTAGAGCAAACAAAGACTCATTGAGTTCCAGCATGAAGATTGATGCGAGTTCAATCGAGGTAGTTGTGTCTAACAAAGGCCTTCTAGAAAGTTACAAAAGAATATTGGTGTGGTGTTATGTTAGAATCTTCTAGGGATCACATGATGATTTAAAATAAATGTTATCATTGTAACTTTGTTTAAAATTTTGTGGATTCCTTTGCTGGTCTAGAACCCACAAACGTAAGTTTGTTAATAGTCGAATGATGTTACAAATTTACTGTATTTCTTGAATTTCATATTTCATAATTTATCAAATTAATGTCAGTGTAAAAGGAAAGTTTAACAAAGTTGTAAAAGATTGACAAGTCAAACCGGACAATATCCTTATAATTTATAACCACAAGCATATACTTTTTACTCTTGAGATATAAGAAGAGCAAAAGGATTCTCTTGTCAATTTAGAAATTGAAAGTGATACGTCACCTAAAACTAACAAGTGCTCGAATAGTATGTTTTTGATTTAATAAATAGATAAGTGTGGCTTAAACTCTCACTTCTCGGCGGCTTAGTTTGTTGCTTCGTTTTTAGCCCATCTTTTTCATTTTTCCATTTCTTATCTTTAGGTTGGTATTTACTATTTGTCAAATGGTGTGACACTCAAATATTACATATTTATTTTGATATTATTCTTTAATTTTTGTACATCAGAGATCTCTAGTCAAGATTTAAGAATAGACCATTCTTCTTGATTTTTGTTTTTGATTAATTGATATGGAATCCGAATATAATATATTTATTTTGTTGTTAGTCTTCAATTTTTATATGTCATATATCACCACTTAGGATTTGAGCCTTTGCTTCGTGATATTTGTTTTTTTTGTCAATTCATGTGATGCCTCAATATCAATTATTCTCCAATTTTTGTCAACCGACGTTATGCCCCAACTTTAGTTCCCTTCCCCTTTTCACAATAGATTCATCATTGGAAGGGGTAGCAAACTTACGGCCCCACCATCGTGTATTGTCCATTCGAAATCCACAGATCTCTAGTGCATTGTCGACAATCATATTTCGAACACTTGGTGCTAATCTCTCGAGCATTGAGGACAATAATACGATATGTGAGCATTGTAGCAGCATAATATTTTTGGTGAAGCAGTGTAGTCTCACGATTAAGTTAATGATATTAATTTAGTAATTAGGTTTCAATACTTAAAATTTAAACAGCAAAATAATTAACTAGATTTTTAATAAAGAAATTAAAATTAATTATTAAAAAGAGAATGCGACTCGATAATAAAAATGTTGGAGAGAGTATTATAGGAGATGTTGCATGAGATTCAAAGTGAAATTTAAGAAAAGATCATGCATCGTGGAATTTATTCTTAGAATTTTTTTTTTTCAATTAATGTAATAGGTGAAGATTGAATATAACATATTTGATTTGATGCTACAGAAAATATATTTAGTTTAAAAAATGAGCATTAATTGTGAGACAAGTGAACATAGAAATATGGACAACAGGGCCCAAGAAAAGAATAAAAAATGTTATCACACTTTCTCTATGCTGTCATATTAGTCTTTTAACTATGAAATTGAAATTGTATCACATGCATCAATTATGGCAATGTTTGAGAAATCTGTTGACGTTGTCAAAGCTCAAGCTCATCTCTGGAACCAACTGTTCTGCTTCAAGAACTCTGCATCTCTGAAATGTGCAGTTCAACTTGGTATAGCAGATGCCATACACAGTCATGGCAAAGCCATGACTCTTTTTGAACTCACTCATGCTCTCCCTATCAACCCTTCCAAAGCTTGCTACATTCACCGCTTAATGCGTATACTAGTGAATGCTGGCTTCTTTGTTGAAGAAATATTAGAGGATGCCGACGGCGAGGAGGATAAGGTTTATACACTCGCGCCTCCGGGCCATCTTCTGGTGAATAACAATCCGCTGAATTTAATGGAGTTCATACTTTTTGAACTTGATCCTGTTTTGTTGAAGCCTTGGAATTCCCTAAGTGAATGGTTCCAGAATGACGATCAAACTGCGTTTGAAACTGCTCATGGGAAAAAATTATGGGATTACACCTGCGAAGAACCAAGGTTTTGCAAGCAGCTCAACGAGGCTATGATGAGTGACTCGAAGTTGATATCAGAAATGCTGATCAGTGAGTACAAGTTTGTGTTCGACGGTTTACATTCCGTGGTAGATGTTGGAGGTGGCACAGGGACAGTGTCTACGGCCATCGCAAGAGTGTTCCCTTGCTTGAAATGCATTGTATATGATCTTCCACACGTGGTTGCCGGCCTTGGGGGCACAGAAAACTTGGATTTTGTTGCAGGTGATATGTTTGAGAAAATTCCCTCTGCTAATGCCATCTTACTGAAGGTAGAAACATTCTTCCAGAAACGTTTCATTAACAAAACCCAACACCCCCCCCCCTCACCCCCACAATCAAATAGGTAGTATTTACTATTTTACACTTCTCTCGCTAGATGTTGTTTTGCTTCTCGACATTTTCATTCATTGCATCTTATAATTCTGCCTGTTCTTGACACTCCGAACCTACAAAGTTTCATTGATTGCATCTTCAAATAGAATCATGCATCGTTGATTTGATTATGAACTCTCCTGTAATATTTTCGAGTTTTAACTACACATCAAACCTAGTGAAAAGGCGGTGATATTTTCACTCTGCTTAATATGTGATTATGGTTAACAAGCAGTGGGTTCTTCATAACTGGAACGATGAAGACTGCGTGAAGATACTTAACAACTGCAAAAAGGCAATTCCTGGAAAGGAGAAGGGTGGGAAGGTGATCATCATAGAGAGTGTAATGGATAGCCAGAACCAAGATTCTGAATCAGTGGAAGCAGTAATTTGTATGGATATGCAAATGCTGGTTCAGCTTAATGCCAAGCAAAGGACTGAGAAAGAATGGGTAACTCTCTTCCGGGAAGCAGGTTTTCCTGACCATAAATTGTTTCCTATGCTGGGTACCTCAAGATGTCTCATTGAGGTCTATCCTTGAAAATGGATGTCTACACATTTAGGACGCTTCGTTCTTTTCTTGTTGAATATGAGTTTCCTCTGATTGAGGTCCACTCAACTCTTCGTGTTCAAGTCCAAAAAATTCTTGCCGATTGTACTGCCTAAAAATTCTTGTAGACTATATTTGTGCTTTGTATTGAACTCTATCTAATTTCTCTTGATGATGGGTATTTGGAGTTTAGAGGGTAAAAATATTTATTGGATATTACATATCTAAATTTTTAAAAATTTTCGAGAATGCCAAATGCTTTTTTTTTTTTTTTGTATAGTTTTGTCTTCTTGATGAATATTAAACTTGTAATCAAATTTATTTTGCTATGACTTCAAAATAAAAAATTATTCTAATAAAATACTTTTCAAATTTTAATTCACATAAAATGCATTATGCATTATTCGCATTCACACATAATTGCATTAGGATGCTTTATAAGTTAATATTTCCGGTAATCTTGAACATGTAGAGATTATGGCAGCCCTGAAGGAATCATATTTCCTAAGGGTGCTCTGGATATTATATAAAGAAACGAATGTAAAGAATCCAATAAGGGTGCTACTCATAATGAATTTAAATAAAATTTATATTTGAAAGGTGAATAATTATTTTTTGGTCAAATTTAAAAAAAAATTAAGTCATTTATTTGTGAACGGAGAGAATATTGGTCTTTATTATTATTATTATTATTATTATTATTATTGTTGTTGTTGTTGTTGTTGTTGTTGTTGTGATGCCTATCGTCGGCTTGGGAATTTATTCGTCTCAAGCGCTCTCGAAGTCAGCTTCTTCGTTCTGTACGAAATCTTTGTTGCCTGCGAAGATAAAGGTCTTCTTTGGATGCCTGATAATCACATATATCCGATCCCTCTTGATTCCGTTTTAATTTCCTTAGGCACAAAATTGGTCCTCTTGTATTGCTATCCAATATTATTAAAATTTGCTCCTGCTATTTGATTTAAAAAAAAAAAAATTATGCCTATCACCTGACAATGGTGAAGTCAAAATTCTTCATTAAATTCGGATTTTCTTACTAGTAGAAAAATAAAGTTCAATTTCTGGGAGAAATGGATTTGAAAAAATGCAAGCATCTAATAAATGTGGACACCAAATAGAGAAGCCTCCAAGTAGAGCTTGGGAGATCCAATCAGGGATTAGGCCAGGTATTGGACACATTATCAATAAAGGGCAGCACCATCTTATCCACCCTTCCAATACCAGACCCCCTATTCGTAATGGGGTTACTGATTTGAAGCCACCACTGGTCCAGGGACGTAGGTAGCGTTCCACTTTGCTGCATTTGACTACTGATGCTTCTCATTGGAGGTTGTGGTGGGGGTGGAGGTGGCAGTCAA
Organism: Voacanga thouarsii; assembly: GCA_026120185.1. Taxonomy (NCBI): domain Eukaryota; kingdom Viridiplantae; phylum Streptophyta; class Magnoliopsida; order Gentianales; family Apocynaceae; genus Voacanga; species Voacanga thouarsii. The sequence continues at coordinate 54,199 of JANUWF010003093.1, forward strand.
CTTGCAATGGTGGAGCCATGTTCTTGTTATCCTCCAGCCTGTCATTGATTTCAACCACAATTTAATCGATTTGCCTTTGAAGATTGATCGTCTATAGGCATCAATTTACAATTTTGTTAGTGACAAAAGTTTGCTGATAAATATATTTAGGAATAAAAAATAAGAAGTAAAATAAATACAATACAGGAATTTAATATAATTCGTCCAAGACAATTTACTTCAATGAGTGAAAAGAAGTAATTTTTACTCACAAAACCAATACAAAAACGTATAAAAAGTAAAAATTCTCAAAATACTCACAAATCCAATACCTATCTTTATCTAATAAATAGAGTGGGATAGGGTCCTCCATAGAATCACAGATCATCCATCGAACAAGAAAACCCCAAAAGTCATTTATATCTCCAATCCAACTCTTTGATATTGCAATTTGACACTCTTAACAAATCTTCTTTATATACAACTCCAAAACAAAGAAGTATTAATAACAAATCTATGTAAGATAATGAACAGTATTTTATCCAAGTTGAATTCGAATACAAAATACTACATCCGTTTCACAATATATGTCATTTTGAAACAAAATTAGAATATAAGATAAAATTGTTTTGCACCTTGATTTGAATTCTAATTACTCCAATAATTTTTGAAATGTAATAAAAATTGCTCCAATCTTCCCCACATGAGCCATAAAGGCAAACTTAGAAATCCACAAACCAAGTTCAAGCGGGATTTGAACTTGTCATCCAAGAAGATGGTTTAAATAAATGACAAAACTGTTTTTCTCTAGAATCATACAACTCTACAGTAAAGTCACGTACTTGGTGCATTTATAGTGATTTTATGTCTAAAATACAAGAAGATAATGAAATAAAACTTATGACAGTAGATTCTTATAATATATCTCATTTTTCAAATTTACAAGTTCAAAAAACAACTAGGAAACCATCACTAACCAACAAAACTCCACTTGAAACTATAAACATACACATAAGATGTTCAAAAATGTGCAAATAACATTAGCTTCTGTGTACAAATGTTTCTTTTCAGACTAAAGATTTAAATTATCAAAATCTAAACTATTTCTTTTAATACAAAGTATTTCACAAAAGCACAAAGATGTGTCTACAAAATGCTTAATATAAAAGGGAAGAGAACATCTTTATCCTTGCTAATAACATTTAATTTTTCTAAATCTAATGTAGTATAATCAAAAGATATGATATAAACTAAAATACCTTTACCCTATGTTTGCTTAGCAATAAAGGAGGGGAGGAGAACTTTTACTTCTATTAGGAGTAAATATAATTTACTTTCGTTTTGTTTAGTTAGAGTGGAAAGGAAATAAATGACGAATATTATTTTAATTTACATCGAATTCTATCTAAATTTAGACGGATTGCTTTCCTAATTTGGAGGGAGAGCTCTCCCTCTCCTAATTTACTTCCCTCCATCTTTTATTCTTAACAAAATGACATTAATCACCCAGTTACATCTAGATTTACATCTCTTCTTCTTTTCCTACATCTTTATGACCAGCCAGTCCCTCTTACTACATTGATTATCACTTCTTTGAGGAATATGGTTGCTTCTAACTTGTTTTCCAAGGCATTTGTGAAAATACACCTTTTTTCTCCAAGTCCTCTCTTCAAGGGGAGATTTCAATGATGGGAGACAGTACTTGTGAGTCCTTCTAACCAATTAAAACTCTTGATCTTCTTCGTATTCCATCCTGTGGTGCTAAATTAAAGTTCTTTGATGCAATCACAAGGGAGTCACCACCTAATTTTGCCATTGAACCAAAGTCATCACTTATCCCAACTAGCATTGATCAAAATTTTCAAAAGATCTCTCAAGCATATTCAAAGAGAACGGTTGTTCTAGAACTAACACCAATCCAAGAATCCAAATCAGATTTTGGGAATGTGATCATGGTAAGATTTTACCCACCTTTACACACGCAATCTCTCAAAACCTCCATTGACCCAACTAATGATTTATACCTTCCCATTGCTATTAGAAATGGTAAAAAAGAATGCACTAAATGGTCACTCTATTCACTATCTCACTATGCTTCTCTTAAACGCCTATCACCAACCCACAAAAGGTTCATTGTAAGCTTAAACACCATTACTATTCCTAACACTATTTCGAGGCATTGTCAAAAAAGGAATGGATGGATGCTATAAGAGAGGAAATGAGTGCACTAGAAAAGAATAGAACATGGGATATTATTGATAAATTGAAAGGGAAAAACATTGTTGATTGCAAGCATATTTTCTCACTGAAATACAAGACTAATGGATCCCTTAAAAGATATAAAGCATGATTGCTGGCCAAAGGATACACTCTAACTTATGGTGTTGATTATTAGGAGACATTTTGCAGTAGTGGCTAAAATGCATACTGTGAGAATATTGTTATCATTGGCTACTCACTTCAATTGGACACTTTTATTGTATGACATTACAAATGCATTTCTCCATGGTGACGTAGATGAAGAAATCTATATGAAAATCCTACCAGAATTCGATGTGAATGTAAGTAAGAAGGCATGTAAGCTAAGAAAGGCTCTTTATGGGTTAAAAGAGTTTCCCAAAGTATAGTATGGGAGATTTGCAAAAGTTATGAAAGATTCAACCAGGCTAAGGTAACCACACTCTCTTCATTAAGCATTCAGTTGTTAATGGAGTGTCAACTCTTCTAGTCTATGTGGATAACATTATAGTAACTAGAAATAAAGAGGGTGAGAAACACAAGTTGAAGAATTAACTAATAAAACTATTTGAGATAAAGGAATTAGGGAAGCTAAAGTACTTCCTTGGTGTTGAAGTGGCATATTCTAGACATAGGATCTTTAAATCCCAATAGAAGTATACAACTGATTTATTGACAGAAATAGGAAAAATTGGGTGCAAGCTAGTCTCTACCTTAATGGAGCCAAACCATAAGTTAGAAGAAGCCAAAGAAGAACTAGCTACTGATAAAAGAATGTATTAGAGGTTGGTCGGTAGACTCATATAACTTATTCTCACTCAACCAAACATAGCATACTGAGTGAGCGCAATTAGACAAATAATGCATGATCCAAGAGAACCTTATCTTCAAGCAGCTTATAGAGTCCTACACTACTTGAAAGGAAATCCAGGAAAAGGGATTTTGTTCAAAAAGTGTGATAGTCTTGCTCTAGAAACTTACACCGATACTAACTATGTAGGTTCCCTAGTAGATAGAAGATCAGTTACGGGATATTGTACTTTTCTTAGATGTGGAAATCTGGTGACATTGAGGAGGAAGAAGTAGAACGTTGTGGCAAGGTCATCTGCAAAATCAAAATTTCGGACTATTAAAAGAGTAAGACAAATATGTTAATTAGATTAGGATTTTTGATAATGAGATGCAAAACTTTTCATTAGATTTACACCATTCATTGTTAAAGTTGGAGAAGCAAAATAATAATAATAATAATAATAATAATAATAATAATAATAATAATAATAATAATAATAATAATAATAATAATAATAATAATAATAATAATAGTTAGTGTGAAGACAATTCACTCCCCTCTTCACCTTTAGTATATACAAATAGATAACAAGACATCAAAATAATTTATTTATATAATTATAAAATTGGGCTCCATTTTTCCTACCATGTTGCCCCTAAATAGGTGTCTCTTTCCGCTCCACTTACTTCCCAAAACCAAAGGTTAAGAATTTTAAAAAGAAGTACACTACTGCTTTCAAATATAAAACATTTATCTCTCAAAATATGCATCCATATATACATATTTATTTAAATACTTACGTATTTTAACATTATCAATATCTCTCAAAATATGTACATATTTGTTTATCTATTTATATCCATATGATACTAGAGTGGTGTATAAGTGAAGTATAGGGACTATACTTGAAAATTCCTTGAAGAGCATATGTACCATAATATTCACAACCTATATATATTTTGTATCAATATCCCTTGGACTAGTTATATACCTTATTTTAAACGTTTGATCATAAAGATTAATCAAATTTTTTAAAAAATAAAAAAAATTAAAATTTTTGTATGGATTATATACATTTACACACAAAATCTTTGAGCAAAGAAATGGATGATGAAGAAGAGGGTCTGCTGAAGATAGCCTAAAATGTGCAGTGCATTTAGCTTAAATTGGAAACCCATGAAATGTTTTCAATAATCACATGCACCAATTATAACACCCCACTACATATGTCGTCGAATTAGAAAAGACGAATAAATTTATAAATTTTCAATTTAAATTAAAATTTCAAAGAAAACAACAAAAAGGAAGCTTATTAAATTTGGGGTCCATTTTTCCTACCCGGTTCCCCCTAAATAGGTGTCTCCTTCCTCTCCACCTGCCTTCCAAAACCAAAAGTTAAGAATTTTAAAAAGAAGTACACTACAACTTTCAAATATAAAATACTTATCTCTCAAAATATGCATCCATATGTACATATTTATTTAAATACGTATATATTTTAACATCATCAATATCTCTCAAATCATGAACATTTTTGTTTATCTACTAGGAAAAACTATCTCGCGCAAGGCGCGAGCTTGGGTACATGCGGGAGCAAGATATTGGTATAAAATACAACAGATTATAATAAAATATAGAAGCAACTTTTATATATTAAGATATGAATTTAAATATTTACACACTTTTAATATTTAGCTATGAAAATCTCTTGTCCACAAAATTTCACATGGTTTCATCAAATATTTTTATCAAAATAGTTGCGTTGCTGCAATAGAGAGGCATATTATTTCCAAGTTGTGTTTGCCACGGTCCACACTGCAAGCATAAGAAACATAGTTCATTGGTACTTGAATATAGTTCACACTGCAAGCATGAGAAATGCACACTGAATGCAGGGAATTACAAAACAGGAATGGGAAGGGTAGTCTCAAGCATAAATTTGGGACAATAAAGTGTATTTGGTATATGTTCTAGGGGAACTATCCTGCGGATCCAGTTCAAAATCAGTAAACTGACATGCACCAAAAATAATTTTCACCAGTTAGGGTTCACTCTTTCAGGATCCAGTTCAAAATTAGCTTAATCTGATTACCTGTCCAATGAATGCTCCATGTCCAGAAGAGGAAGCAGTATTATACAACTTTAGTTCAAGTTAAACATGAATTAATTAGGTACTGTTCTAGGCACACAAAATGATATGATTTAAAGATCGTCTTCTCTTGAGGTTAACAAATTAGGTTGAATACCTATCTCAACATGAAAATCAGCTAAACATGATTTCAAAATCAGCTTTAGTTCAAGTTAAACATGATTAAAAGATCATCTTCTCTTGAGGTTAACAAATTGGTTGAATTCCTATCTCAACATGAAAATCAGCTAAAATCTTTCTTGCTAACAAAAAGGAAAAGGAATCTTTGTCCCTTTCAAAATAACTCGCATAAAATCAAAACAGGAAGAGCAAAGTCCATCCTTTTAGTCGAACAGCTAATTCAATAATTCAAATTGATATTACTAATACAACTCATTACAATTTAACACAATAACACTCCAAATAGCCCAACTTCTATGCTCGTCAGCCCATTCCAAGACCACAAACACATGAAATTTTACAAAGGCAACATTTTTCAAAAGCAAAATAGCATATTTAACCTCTTAATCCATAACGAGATCAAAATGGAAATAAAGCAACCACATAAACAATAATCCAACCCAACCTAACCCAACTTAGAACCCTATCTTCAATTTTACCCAAACAGTACCAAATAAATGGTGTTGAAAAACAAAATTTTACCTGTGCAATAATATTATCAACCCGTCAAAGAAGAGAGAGCAAGAGAATAGAAGAGATTAAAATGGTGGTAGGGATGGAAAGGGGGTGGATGACAATTGACAATGGCCACCCTCTCTATAAATACACATATCATTCTATTGTGTCTTGACCCTCACTTCTTCCTTTTAAGTCTTCAATTTTGATATACAAGGAAGCTACCAACTTTTTTTTTTAAAATTTTTTTAAAATATCTATTGTTCTGATAGTAGGAGGTCTCACTTCAAATAAACTACTGATATATATTCATAGTATGACATATGCGATGTAAACAGAGTTGGCCTAGAATGTCCCACTTCCAACTCTAAACGTGTAAGCGTGTGCGCCAGCCCAACCTCCACAGTTAACAGACATCATTAAGGCAAACCAAATCTGATATATATTCAATGAACACAAACACAAGTAAAAGACAACTAAAAACAACTGATAATGAACTCATCCCGATATCAGGAGCAGGCGTACTTTAGAGCTTATGCTAAAAGGAAAATGTGCAACAATTGATAATGAAGTCATCCCAATATCAGAAGCAAATGAGCCCCAGGGCATGCATGTGAAAAATTAGGGAAAAACAACCCTTCCTTTTACCAAAAAAAAAAAAAAAAAAAAATCAAAGAATCATAAAGAAAAATTACAGAAAAAATACCTTTCTTGCTGCATTGGGGGTTGTAAACTCCTTCCACAAGTCCTACAACACAGCATGAAGAATTTTTATTAGGGTCTATTTATCATTTGAGGAGCTAAAATTATAAATAAAAAAAAAAAGTGATGGAAGAATGGTTATATGTAGTAAATCAGTTCTTTAAATTCTTCACAAAGAGAAAGTCTTGTGTGTCGCATAGAACAAGTAGTAGATAAAAGACAAACAAATGATGGTAAGGATGATATGTAGCATTGTTTAGAAGTGAAGAATGATTGAATACTTCAGATTTATGTAGAAACAAAATCAGGGGACTTTTGACTCATATTATCCTCTCCTATATGGATACTTTTGTATCATCTACCAATAAACCAAACAATTTTCATATATTAAAAATTTCTCATCAAAATAATAGCATGCATGTGTGTTCTTTCGACCAGGCTTATTTAATTAAGCTTCAAACCATTGTGCATTTGGTATCAAAGTATAGAGTGCAATTATGCAATTTCTGGACCATTTGCAGGTTTCAAATTAAGGTTTAAGTTTTGTTTTGTGGTTGTCTATTTCAGTAACCAGAAATTATTTTTTTGACTTGTTTAAGAAATATATAAATTTTCCAGCAATGCTAATGATTATTACATCCAGACAGGACAGACATTGTTGGTGAAGGAATTACATTTTTCAGAGCCAATATCTTGTTGAGAAACTTTGGACTCAAAAGCTAAGCTAATAAACTGCTTATCTATTTATCACTGTAAATAAATGTTGCCTTAAAGAGGCTAGAAGGCTGTAGTACTTTAGGTGACTGGACCAAGGCAATAATTAACTTGGGTTTGGAAAAGGTTTGTGTGGCTAGAGAACAAAGTTTTCCATTTGTAGGATTATTTACACTTCCACAATCTTAACAAGAACCGAGAAGAAGTAGGTAAAGATTTGCAAATAACGTATTATTTTGGGAACAAGGTAACAAAGTACGGGCTCCTAAAGGTTAGAAACTCATATTAGATTTTTAGACCTTTGGGCCTTGATCTCTTAGGTCTTGTCAGAAGAAGTCTACAAAAAATTGTAGTATATATGATCAAGTATATTACACTCCAAGTAATATTGCTATTGTTTATATAACATGATCAGACTATTGAGAAATGGATGAGGTATGTTTCATCGACAATTGACCGTATATTTCAAAAATAGAGCCTAATAAATGATCAAAAGATATTAGTTTTAGAACAGACCTGAATAAGATAGTTGTTGAAGCTCACTCTTTTCTTTTTCCTTGCAAGTGCGGTATTCGACAACATCAAAAGCACATTGCAAAAATTTTCAACCTATGCAGAAAATTGGTAAGCTGTGGCTTGCTCTTATTTATCAATCTCTAAAGTTGAATATAATAGCAAAAAAGATCATAATTAGAAGAAAGGAATGGATGCAAATTGCTAGTTAATCACCAAAAAAAAAAAAAAAAAGACGTACTCCACAGACACATTGCGAAATTTGTGCAATGTCAAATTTATCTAAGGAGGTAAGCAAAGCAGTGCAATGTGGGAGCAGTTGCCTGAGAGGCCAAAGAAGGGGCTCCACTGCCAAATCCAAATGCAAAGTGTAATGCAGAAATAGTTCACTGCTATAGTGTTTGTGTGTAAATTCAGTGCTATAAGCTAGTCAACAAGCAAATACGAAAAAATTACAACAACCATTAAGCATCAAGAAAGCCAGTGGTTTCTAGCTCCATTGTCCACTCAAATTGGCACTATTCTTATTTAAAACCAGTTGCATATCCACTTTTTAAATTCAATATATCTCTCAATCTGAATTTTTCTCTCCATTAGCCTCATTTGAAAAAGAAACTGTTAGAATGAAATTGTAACACAATTTTTAGCAACCAGTTACACATTTTTTTTTCTAGTGTCATTTGCTTGTCTCCAGTTACACATTTTTTTTCCTAACTCCTTCCTGGAGATGTTTCTGCAAATGCAGTCCACTGGACTCTTTTGTCTTTCCTGAAATTACCTTTGAGGTACAAATGACTTCGCGAAGATGGATATTCATCCATGCATCACAATTTACCAAGTGCTCGTTATAAGTTTCCCCATTTTTTAGCTCCACCAGCTACAAAGCAAAAAAAATCTTTCAAATAGAGAATTTAGACCAACTTTCACCATTATTTTGCGGACACAAAATTCATTATACTTTCTATCATTTGCAAAAAAGTAACCAACTTTTCTATTTTTTCCTTGTTGGACTTATTCAATTGGGGTAGGAATAAGTGAACTCTAATTTATAGACAAGTACCAATCTGTCAACGCAGCATGTAAAAAAAACAAACGTAGAATATTCATGTATACAAAGAGAATGCCCATAGATTTTACCATAGGATGCCCTTGAGCAGTCTTAAGCAGAGAAAATAGCAGCTAAAACCAAAATCAACAACATAACTAAATCAAACAAAAGACGCAAACTTGCTAAAAAATAACAAAGAAAATAACAAAACCTAAATATACCATTCTTTCATGCCCTAAAATCCAATAGTAAGGATCAAATCTCCTGCAACATAATGAGGCTAATATTTTAGAGTTCACTTATTCCTACCCCAATTGAAGATTTTCCCAGCTAACCATCTCAACTGGAGACGAAACTTCTAAAATAATGTTGAAAATTTAGGGGAAAACAATCATTCCTTTCAAGAAAAAAAAAATTGAATTCAAAGAATCAAAAAGAAAAATTACAGAAAAATACCTTTCTTGTTGCATCGGGGGTTGTAAACTCCTTCCACAAGTCCTACAACACAGCCCCACATTAGCAATTAACTGCGACAGCCAAAGAAACCAAAAGCATAAAATAGATTACGACAACAGAAAAAGAAAAAAGATTGTCGCACCACAAACAAATCTGGGAACTAATTTGGACAAGAAACTTCTACCACTTACTAGCCTGTCTAAGTTGCAGGGTAAAGTGGAGCTGATGAAGGTGTTTAAGAAGAAGAGATCAACGGAGATGAATTGCCTCATAGTAATTGTTATTGCAGAGGTAAGGAGGGTGTGGTTGGTGTGTGGTCGGTGGGAGAAGTACCGAAAACCGAAGTGACTTCACCTGCATGAAGAATTCTTGCCAAGTGTACCCTTGATTTTGACACGTACACTGACAGAGCTGAAACATCAGTGATAAGAGGTTTCTGTGCACCTTATTGGTTAAAAAAAATCTCAAAAGACATAAATGCCCTCATTGACGAAAAATGAACAGTATCCACAGAACTGGTTTTTCTCTATATAGAAGATTTACATCCATAAGATAGTAGAGTAGTGTATAAGGGAAGTATGGGGACTGTACTTGAAAATTCCTTTAAGAGAAAATGTACCATAATATTCACAACCTATATTCTGTATCAATATCCCTTAGACTAGTTATATACTTTATTCTATACTCCTGATCATAAAGATTAATCAAAATATTAAAAAAATAAAAAAATATATTAAAATTATTGTATGGATAATATACATTTACACAAAATCTTTGAGCAACAAAAAGGATGATAAAGAAGAGGGTTAGCTGAAGATAGCCTAAATATGCAGTTCGTTTCACTTTAAACTGGATACCCATGAGATGTTTTCAAGAACCACATGCATCAATTATAACAACCTACTATATACGTAGTCCAATTGAGTCGGGGATGTCGTCACTTTCTTCGGACCAAGGGTCTTTATAAAGCGATGGTAAACAAAAGAAGACACCAATAAATATATAAAATTTGAATTTAAATTAAAATTTCAAATGGGGTTATTACAATCCCGACATAGATTTCAGACTCTAAAATAAAATTTTCAATTATCGGAATAAAGGATTGTAAATATTGTAACAAAACTATCCAAAACACGATTAGAAAATTGTGTGAGATTATAAAAACCTCAATAAGTTCGAAGTGTGTGAGTTCGTATTATAATTTCTAATGAGTAATGTTGACTTGAACGGATGTAGTCATCAGTTCAATAATATTACGCATCTCAATCACATTATCATTTTTGGGTCAATTCAACAACTATGAAATCACTACCTTGCACATCAAAAAAAAAAAATTTGGGTAAAATTATTAATATTACATTTCTAAAACATCAAATTCATTTATCAAAAGTCTTGAACCCATCATAATACCATATCCCGTGTGTCGTCAAGATACCCGTACCGTGTCATTATGATTGTGATACATCATATATATTTTAACAGCATATACAATGCTAAATATTGGGTAGGGTGTACATCCCTTACAAGAGAGTACTCCACCATCTCTCTCATACATAATTAGACCAGATATCCCACATCCGTCCTCTAACTCCTCTTGGAGACCGTATTGTTAGTTAAGAACCATACTCAGCTACTAGAACCGTTGACTCTTTTGGAAAAAAGATAGTTTTCTAGAGACGACCAATCTATTAGAATTCTCTTCTAATCTAATGAAAGCTAATCCTATAGCATTGCCCATAGAGATCTTAATATCATTAATTCAATAGTTCAAGATTTCACTATTTTGATATGGAATAATCCAATTATTTTCAAAATTGTTCCAGTTTTTTATGTAAATTTTCCCAAGTCTCAACCAGACCAAAATCAAAATCACAATTATTTTTTCCAAAATTTTCAAAGCTAAAATTTCTATATCCATTCCAAAATTTCAATCAAGGCGTATTGATTCATTTCTAATAATCTTCCATGATAATTTTTGGAACCACTACGTATAAAACTCGTGCAATGTTTTTCATGCATGAAATTCATAAATTTATATTCACATGTTTGCATATATTTGATGCATGGCTCCATTCTATAACCACAATACTCTTGGGAAATTTTACAGCAATATTTATGTATGAACAAATAATAATATCATAATAGAAATATTATTTTTAATGGGCATTATTTTGATGCTTAAATATTCTCTCAAAAAAGTCATGCTGATAATTTACATAATAATTTATAGGCCATAGTTATAAAGCGTTTCATAAAATTAGGCATAAATTATGCATGTATTTGAATGGAAATTTTACATATCTTAAACTATGGTAGTTTTATATAGATTTTGCATTTCAAAAGGATGCTTGGAATGTAACAGCTTACCTTGGTCTAAATTAGCAAATTGTTTTCGACTTAATTTATGCCCTTACTCCTCCTCCTTCATCTAAATCCACCAAGTATACCAGATACAACACATAGGAAGTAATTTTCCCATTAACATGCTCCAAATAAAATTCTAACCAAGACACTAGGGGAATTAGGGTGTTACTTAGGTTTTAAATAATTCTAACTCCCTTAACCTTGAGGTAAAAATATTCTACCACAACATTTAATAGCCTAAACCAACACGCCACAAGAATGTTGTCGTTTAGTAAATTTTAACCCATTTACTATTTATTTAGTTAAGTGTTTGAGTTTCTTTTGAACTTTTCCTTCTAGAAAATAATCATTATTAGTATTGGAGAATATGAGTTCAGCTTATTGAGCATCTTAAAGGAATTTCTTTTCTTAAGCTACTCTTCACTGTTAAAAAGAGTCCAAACCAACTAGCCGAAAACTAAACAATTTTGTAATTGTTAAAACATATATAAAATAGTCGATTCAAATATGCAATTTTAAAATTATATACACCTAGGTAAAAAACATAAAAAAATATACTAGTGGCTACAACAATTAGGACACTTGGATGTAGTAAGTATCGCATATTGATATATCCCCAGGTTCTATACAAAATTATCACACATGACACATCTATCCAAAATAAGCTTCTATTTAACCAAATTCTTGTCATCCCAAATAAAAATATGAAAGATAGCTTCCTTAATAACATCTTATCCCAACTCTCAAATTACGCATAGAAAATTCAAAAACTATATGGCCATGAAAGAGCTATCCTTATTAGTAATTAAATCACAAGTTGGAAAAAACAGAAAATTCAATTACTTCCTTTTCTCAATTTCTATCTGTTTTGTGTTTAAACTTTCAATTTATTTGTGTTATATATTCCTCAATACATTCTTTTTTTAACTTTTCCATGTAAATAAACTAATAATTTTTATACAAAACAATGAAAATGTTAGTGAACTAAATAGAGATATTTTTTCTTTTTCCTAGATAATTAATTAAACATGAGAGAGGATCATAGTTCGATGTATGACAAACTTAACACAGGTCGTAAACTTGAGAGGATCATAGTGAACATTCTAGTTATTTTCTAAACTGGAGCGGATATTTCCACTTCCACTTCATCTACCTTATGAAGTGAGAGTAGGTGGTCCTATACAATATCAGTAGATGTACCCTTTTAAGAAGTATATTTGTAGTCTCATAATTTATTCTAATTTATGCGTGAGGTAATAATTTTTACTGTTATTGTTAGGTTCTTACGCTACTTAAAGAAAAAGGTCAAGAATTAGATAATAGTAGAAGGCTCCATTTTCAATGTATATTTGGTGGGAGAGAACATAATAGATGCCCACTTTTTTGTGTGTCCTTTTTTGTGCATGTACTTTTCAACTTTCTTTAGGTTGTAGAATTTTATCCTCATAAATGTGCTTCATTATTGTTCACTAGATGACAAATTTTTCTTTTTTTTTTTTTTTGGTGCCTAGACTATACAAAAAATTGTTGGGGAATGTGTTACATTGTGCCTGTAAGCAATACGGGACCTTTCAGCATTATTGACAAAAATTTTATCTAGGACATAAAAAAAAAATGCAAATTTCTGTAAAAATCTTGTTATCTTCCCAGTACATAACATCTTAGGAAGTTGTAGTTCAAGAATTTTGGGCACATGATTGTTAGTTGATGCTGGAAATCTTACACACTTTTGTCTGTTTGCCATCTTATTTTGATAGGGTAAAGCAAGAAGTTGATGGCAAGATGAAAGTCCATTTCAAATTGTGAACTAATTTGGTTATTGTTTTGCTGTTCTATAGTTGTATTCTCATTCTTCATTGTTATGTTATTAAAGCTTAGTTATTCCTAGTTTCTCTTTTGAATAACATGATGCGAAGTTATACATCCTAGGTTCATCTATTGGCAGCTCAAAATAGTTTGTAATTTAGAAGAGACAAATAACCTTCTCCTTTAAACTCTCCTATTTTTTTTTTTTTTTTTTAGTAACATTCTCCTTTACACTCTCCTAATTTTAGTAGCTCATAATATATTACTATCAGCAATTAGGATTGACAGGAAGAAGAAAGAGAAGAGCAAAAGGTGTCCAATTTGCACCTGCACTACAACCACCTCGTGTCATAGATATTGATACATCATCACCTTTAGTAACTCAGGACCTGAGCATTGTTCCAGACACAATTGCACACCCCCCCTCCCCCCGGTGGGATTTAAGCAACAGGAACAATCCGAGCCTCAACCAATTCCAAATATATATGTCAATGATTCTGCTCCTTGGAAAGAGTAAGAATATTTTATGTAGATTAATATAGAGAATATTAATAGGGGCTAAATTCACTTATATTTTTCTAGTTATTTGAGGTTATTTTAGGATACATTTAAAATAATAACTAGTCATATTCCTCCATATTTAATATTTTGCCGTTGAAAAGGTATTTTGGAGTTTTTGTGCAAAATTGAGGGAAAAAGATGAAAAAACCGTTGCCATGCTCCTATGCTGAAATAGGGGGAAAAAGTCGAGAAAAACAAAGCACGTACAGTACAACCAGAGCATGGTTGGCACCGGCCGTGAAGGACCGAGCCGGCTCTGACTCTATGCTGTACAAAGTCGGTGGGTTTCTCTTTTCCATGCAAACTTTGGCAATTGCAGTTGGATTCTTTTGAAAACTCTTTCAATCCCAAAAAAAGACTCTTGTAGGCACTTTTTAGCAATTAGCACTCCTATAAATACAAGAGAATAACACTGCATAAAATAATTTTTAATTCTTCAATGTAATATCTTTGGAAAACTCCTAGAGAAACACTAGGATTTAGGAGGATCAAAAGAGAGTTCTTGGAGAAGAAGAGAAGGCTGCTTAAGAAGGTTTCAAGGAAGAAGAAGAAGACTTACTTGTCTATGGATGGTTTTTTTTTCTCTTCCTTGTAATTTATTAACAATTTGTTATTAATATTTTAATTGTCATTAGAAGATATTCTTTTAGATTCATGATTTTGTATTAAATTTAGTTCTTTGATCAATTTATTGCTATTCTTGGTATTTGATTATTGAGCATAATATCTTATTGGATTAATTAGTTATCGTCTAATTAACTCGCAAAACGATGATAGGAGAGAATGACCAACTAATTAATTCAATACTAGTTATTCTTAACTTGCTTGCAAAAAAATGTTAAGGGTAAAGACTAAGTATTCAAAGATTGGTTGATGATTATTAGAATATAGATTCATTAACTAATTTCATGCTTTAAATCGCCTAGAATATCATGATTGATTTTAATGCATGTTTTGGAAAAATTGGTAGAGATATAATATATTCATTTATTTAACTTGAAGATAGTGATTCCATGAATTGCAAATGAAACGTGTCTACTTTAATCCTTTATGATGCCAAGATATTATTAATTGAGAGAATAGCAAGTCAATCATTATTATATATTCAAGGATTTCTATCTATGTCTATGTTTTTTCTCCTTGTTATCACTCCTTGATTATCCTTGTGACTTTTCTTGCGTGACTTAATTTTCTCTAGTATATTAGGTTAGTGTTTTATTTACTTATATTTCTTTATTTTATTAGCTAAACAAAAAAGATTTAGATCTTTGTGTTGGAAACATGACTTGTATGTCTAAAAAGGTGCTACAAAGGGGGGGGAGGGGAGGGGTCATGCATTTACATTCATTGCAACTAATATTTTCCATGAGCCCTCCATTTTTCAAAACCCTCTCTTTTTTCTACATTCATCTTACCAATTTTCTATTTTAAGCTTAAACTTCTTTGACAAGGGTTTGATGAGGAAGCATAATAAGTGAAAAGAGTGTTTTTTATGTGTTTTGGATTTGTTTTGAACTTTCATTTCTTTAGGTCTTTTGGTCATTATTTTGTTTTATATTGTTCCATTTTTAGTTGTTAAGTGTTTTGTTATTCCCTCAAATAAGGAAAATATTTTTCATCTTAAGTGTGGAGGAGTTTGTTGTGTCTTTATTTGCTTTCATAGGATCTTTATTGGTATTTCTCTTTAGTTTGTTCTATTTTATTTAAGTGCATTTTTTATTTTGCCTTTATTTTCCTTATGCTTTATTTATGTTTTGTTTTGCAGTTAGGAATAAATACCTTTTGGACAAACTTTTCTCTCTATTTCACGTTTTGATATCTATTGGAGATTTATTGTAATTGGAGAGTTTTGCTTAATCATCTACCTCCCTTATTATATTTGGCCCCTTTGGAGACACTTTAATGTGTTAATTCTTTTTCAATGAGGACATTGTCCCGTTTAAGTATGTGGAAGGGGTTTGATAATATTCTTTGTTCATGTTTTTATCAATCATCTTGGTGTTTTCTCAGTATTGAGCTACTTTGAAAAAATTTTGAAATTTGAAAAAAAAAAAACCAATTTTGTTTCAATTTCCTTGAAAATTTAACAGATTTGAAAATTTGGAGATTTTAGAGCTAAATTAAGCTTATTTGTCAATAATGAAGTTTTGATTTTTTTTTTTAACTTTGGATATAGATTTGTCATTCATTACAGTTGGATTTTTATTTAAAAGGTAAACTTGTGTATTAAGTTGGATTTTACTAAGTCTTGAGAATTTAACCTTAGTTATATTTAGTATTGGAGTTTTATTTTATTCTTTTAGTTTGAATGTGGATGATATGATTAAATATGGGAAGATTTGTTGATTAATTCTTGTATTATATATTTATAATTTGCTTGACTTTGAGTGAATAAGAAATGTGAGGAATTAGAAAAACCAATGAGTAAAAAAAAAAAAAAAAATCATTGTTATATGAGTTGAAAAAGAATTAAGTTGAAAAATAAAACAATGATCTTGCTCTTAATGTCAAAAGACCTTTTGCTGAAAAGGGAGTTAATATTGACAGAAGTAGCAAGCATTATTCGGTGCACTCTCTTGAGACTATCCCAAAGGCAAAAGGAAAAAAGGTAAGAAAGAAAAATACATTGCTAAGAAAAGATGATGACTATAAGGGGCCAATACGGTGCGTGAAAAGAAATCTATTCACTTGAGGCTATCAATTCCCTAAGTCAATGAAAGAAAAAAAAAAGAGTGGAGTGTTTTTCTTATTTCATTAACTTGAGCTATGTAAATTTGAGTTTATAAGGCTGAAATTAGTAAAACGGCTTGACTTGTATGATTTATATTATCTATGTTTTTGCTTGAGGAGTAGAATGATTTTCTTGTACTAGATATAAGATTATTAAACTTAACATTGATGGCCTTGGGATTGTTTGATTTAATACATGAGTTTACAAGGTTTTGAAAAGATTAAATGAATGACGAATTTATGTTTAAGGTTGGAAGAAGGTTATGTCTTCATTATGGATGAATTTGCTAAGGAAAAATTTGCTAAATTATTTTCTCTTGTTCTAAATGCTTAGTATCTAATTCTTGTCTGCTTGAGGACAAGCAAAGCTTAAGTGTGGGGGAATATGATAGGGGTTAAATTCACCTATATTTTCTTAGTAATTTTAGGTTATTTTATGATACATTTGATGTAATAACTAGTCATATTTCTTTATATTTGATATTTTGCCATTGGAAAGGTATTTGGAGTTTTTGTGCAGAATTGAGGGAAAAAAACAAAAAAATCGCTGCTATTGCAGTGCACGGCCAGTGCCAGCAGTGCTTCGAGAAAAACAGAGCACGGTTGGCACCAGCCGTGAAGGACGGAGCCGGCGCCGACTCCATGCTGTACAAAGTCGGTAGGTTTTATTTTTCCAAGTAGATTTTGGCAATTTCAGTTGGATTCTTTTGGGAACTCTTTTAACCATGGAAAAGGACTCTTGTAGGCACCTTTTGACAATTTGAACTCCTTAAATACAAGAGAATAACATTGTATAAAGTAGTCTTCAATTCTTCAATGTAATATCTTTAGAAAACTCCTAGAGAAACACCAAGAATTAGGAGGATCAAAGGAGAGTTCTTGGAGAAGAAGAAGAGATTGCTCAAGAAGCTTTCAAAGAAGAAGAAGAAGATTTACTTGTCTATGAGTTATTTCTTTTTTTCTTCTTTATAATTTATTGACAATTTGATATTCATGTTTTAATTGTCGTTAGAAGATATTCTTTTGGATTCATGGTTTTGTATTTATTTTAGTTCTTTGATCAATTTATTGCTATTCTTGGTATTTGATTACTTGAGCATAATATCTTGTTGGATCAATTAATTATCTTCTAATTAACTTGCAAAATGATGTTATGAGAGAATGGCCAGCCCATTAATTCAATATAGTTTTTCTTAACTTACTTGCAAACGAGGTTAATGGTATAACTAAGTAATTAAAGATTGGTTGATGATTGCTAAAATATAGATTTACTGACAAATTTTATACTTTAAATCACCTAGAATATAGGGATTTATGTGAGGATTGATTTTAATGTATGTTTTGGGTAAATTGATTAAGATAGAATATATTTACTAATTTAACTAGAAGATAATGATTCTATGGATTGCAAACGAAGTTGGTCTACTTTAATCCTTCAAGTTGCCAAGATAATAATTAATTGAGAAAATGGCTAATCAATCATTATTGTGTATTCAAGGATTTCTATCTCCTTGTTATCACTCCTTAATTATCTTTTGTAACTTTTCTTGTATGACTTGATTTTCTCTAGTATATTAGGCTAGTGTTTTATTTACTTATATTTCTTTATTTTATAAGCAATAAAGTACGGTAGGAGACTAAGTTCCTATGGATTCGATACTTGCTATTCCCTATACTATATGATGGGTATATTTGCCTATATGTGTGGTTTTAGTGATGAGCATTTCAATTAAAGCTTGATTGATTCTGGACTTTGTTGGTAATGTTTTCTACACTAAAAAATATGCATCTAATATATTATTCTATGATTGAATGTTTATAATTTCATATATTTATTATATAATTTCTCACATAAGAGTTTATTATATGATTGTCATATTTGTTTTGACAATCACAGATTTGATTGCATTGATAGCAATAAAGTGGTCTGGAAATTAGCTCCTTCTTTCAAATGTAAGTTTGAGGATACATATTCAACTTGGAAACAAGTGTCACAGAATGTGAGGGATTTGTGGTTTGAGGATGTTTAAGGTATTATTTAATGATTTAAACATATTTATGGCATTATTTTTATGAGTATATTTTAATGACTTACATTAATGCTTTTGTAGAATTATTGTACTTGGGATCCTGAAATAGAGCCTTATGTGAAGTTGACATTTGAAAGAAAAGGGAAAGAGAGGCTAACTAAGACAATTGTATGAGGCATGAACAATAGGAAGACCACCATGGATGTCAGAAGAAGTTTATAACAAATACACACAGTATTGGGAATCAGAAGAATTTAAAAAAATCTCGGCAAAAATAAATCAAACAAGAATATAGATCGAGATGGACTTGGTCCCTCAAAGCATACAAGTGGCTTGATTTCATTTTCTTTGACAAAAAAGAGGTTGGTAGGAATTGATTTCCATGTAAGTAGTTTTACATAATGTACTATCAATTATGACAACCCATAATTTTTCTTTTTTTTTTTAAAGGAGAATAAACTCGATAGAGAAATCACTCCTTTAGAACTGATTATGCTTATTCATAAAAAAATGTTCGTATTAAACCAGGTGCTCCATCAGCTATTAGCAATGATGGGGAGGAAAACAAAATAGATAGGCCAAATATTACTACAACGATGTTTGTAGATGCGAGGGCTCGAATTGTTTTTGTAAGTGCATCTATGTATAAATAATTGTGCACAACTTCATTCCTATATATGCTCTAATTGTTTCGGTTTGCTCTATGAGTTTACAAGTGCATAATTTTATGTATTTCTTAGTTTATTGAAAATATTTTGTTTCCCTATAATATGATGAATTTGTTATCTAGAGTTGCAGAATTTGCATGATAATTATGTTGCTTATGGGCTATGGTTTTGCAGGGATATACTCCCTCCGTCCCAAATTATCAATTCACTTTCTAACTTAATTTTTGTCCTAAATTAGTTGTCCCTTTAGAAAATAAAAATTTAATATTCCAAATTTACCCCTATTTAATAACATTCTATTTTCCCAACATATTAAAATATAGTTAAAAACTCATTTTACGAGTTCTGATATTCCTGTTCATCTCGTTAATTCCCAAGAAACAGTAATAGCAACTTGAAGAGAGAATTAAATACTCAGCAATATTTTGACTCATTTTCTAGTAAGAATTAAATACTTAAGAGAGAGAAGTAATTTAGAGTTATATTAAAGTTTTGAAATTTGTGTACTTCTTAATATAAAGAGAAGTACTTATCATTGAATTTTAAGGGTAAAAATGAAAAAAAAAATGTTTAATTAACTAAAAAATTTACTTTTCTTAATCTCTGCATAATCGGTTAAAGTGGACAGATAAATTGGGATGGAGGGAGTACATTTTTCTTGATGTGTCTTTGTATGTCTGATGCTAAAAAGTTAAAAAGTGATCACATGTTACCATTGACCATTTTGATGCAATCATGGTGCCATAAATCATTCATTTTGACATTGTAAAAGATAGGATACAAATTTGAAACTTCAATTGCTTTTGCCATCGAAAAGAAAACATAAGAGGACAAAAAAATAGGAGGATGAGGGGATTGAAACCAAGTTACTAGAATTTTTTTTTTCCCCCTGATGTACCAAATAAAGTGTTCTATCGAGTTGTTCATTCCTTGCATTTCAAATGATTAAAGCACTAACACCTATTTGTGTCATAAGATCACTTACTAATTGCTTCTAAAGTTTTATACAGGCATCTTTAATGAGCTTCATTTTAATGAGCTGCATTGTGTCTTTTGTTGAATTAAAGGAATCAATTGGTTTAAGTGATTTAGTGCCTATTTGACATATTTGATTTGTCACATTCCTGGTATTATTGAATGCTCCGAGATGAAGCTAATGAATACCTGTTTGACATCTAGATCTTTGATGCTTGAGAAATTAGTTCTATTCAATTTGTAGGTTATGGTTCAATGCAACAAACTTTGGTCATGGCAACATATTGTTTTCTTTGTTTGATCTATTAATAATAATGTTATTAAGAATATTCCTTGCATTTTCCTCTTTTAAACATATTTCCTGCTAGATTTGGACTCCTGAAATTGCTTTAGGGTAATGGTGCTTTTTCACTTTCAAGTTTAGTCTCAATGTTATAGTATTAGACTACTCAATGTTGTACTTGCTAGTAGATATATTGAACTACTATGGGCATTGTGTATTTGAAGATAATGCGTAGTGAAATTAAGTAATTGTGCAGACAAATTTGAGATTCTTTTGAAGTACATATTTAACATATTTCATCAATTTCTTTTCTTTAATATTACATTTAAATAACTTTTGTAGGTGAAAGGTCATGAATTATATGATAAAGCTTACAATGAGGCAGTGTCAAATACAGAAGACAGTGAGTCGAGTAGGCCTCCCACAATTAATCATACATCAATATGGTTAGAAACTATTGGTGGCACATGAAATGAAATTGTTTACGGTCTTGGTTCGTTTGGACATTCACTCACCCCATGCATTTTCTTCACGATCATTTAGAGAAGGGAGTGACAATAAAAAACATTCTCCACATTGTATGGAAATGATTGACTAGCTTAAAACTCAAGTGACAACCTTAACGGAGCAACTCCAAAAAGCAAGTAAGGATAAAGATGAGCTCATGACTGCTTTTAACAAATCAAACCAAGACAATGAAGAGTTAATGAATGCATTCAATAGATCAAATCAGGACAAGGAAGAGTTAATGGTTGCATTTAACATATCAAACTAGGAAAAAGAGGAGTTAATGGCTACATTAAGAGAGTTTATGCAACTTAATTCAGGTAGACGTTGCAGTTTTGGCTCTTCCTGTTCAAAATTTAATTTTAGATGGTTATATGTAGGATAAGGTTGTAAGTTGGGTTGTTCATAGGTTGGGTTGGTTCGATTTTCTCTCTTTTTTATCAAAATATTTTAATTTGAAAACTTTGAACCCAAATCAAATTATTTAAAATTTCAAATCGTCAGTTTCAGTTGTGTTCAGTTTAATTTGGTTCAGTTCAATTTAGTTTAGCCAGTTTCTATAATTTACTATGTAAATAAATTACTCCCTAACATTTGATAAAATATTATATGTAGAAATATTAATTAAATATTACAAAAAACAATCATTTCTCAACAATACAAACTAATCAAAGTAAAATCCATAGTTCCATATAATATCAAACATTATCCAATATTAATAACGCAAACTAAATAAAAGTTAAATACATAAAATACTTTGCTAATAAACTAAATAGTACAAATTAGCTTCATATCCTTCTCCAATTTCCACCATATGCTAAATTTCAAAATGTTCAATATACTTGCAAAATATATTATAAAAAAATCACAAACTGTTATTAATTTGATTAAATAAAAAGAATAAATATATTTGAGAACATACTAGCTTGGATATGAAAGGTAAATTTCAATGAAAGAAGATGGAAATTGCGAAAGCCAAGCCAGCACAATAGGATTTCTTCTTTCATTTTTTTATGTTTTTAAATTAAAATAAATTTAATTAATATATATGTCGGTTTGGGTTTGGTTGGGTTACATAATTTAAAAAAATTGAACTCGATAGTTTATAATTTTCTTAACTCAAACCAAACCAAACTAACCCAAAAAATCAAAATTCGGTTTGAGTTGGGTTGGTTTAGTCGATTTGGTTTGATTTTCAATTTTATTGAACAACCCTAGTTGTAAGTCAGGAGTGAAATTGATCAAATTTTACAGTGTTCTATTTAGGGAACTACTGCCAAAATAGTTTGGATTAAATGCAAAAATGTCTTTAAAAAATATATACTTTTGTAATTATACCATTTATATTTAAAATTTAGTAATAGTACAATTCTTAAATTCAAATCATTTCAAATATACCCCTTACATTTAAAATTCAGCACTAGTACCCTTCTTAAATTAAATCTTTTTAAATATACCCTTCATATTTAAAATTCAGTAATAGTACCATTCTTAAATTTAAATCATTTCAAATATACCATTCTATTATGAATTTAACGGGATTCTCCACATTTAATCATTTAAAAGGATGTGATTGTACTATACTCATTATAATTATGGGTAAATTAATAATCTCAACTTCTGTCTTCTCCAAACAATGAAGATTTCTTGGTGAGAAGAAAAAAAAATGCTCTATTTCTGTAAATCTCCCAAGAGCGATTTTAATTATATTAAATTCATTCTACTAATAATTTTTATTACAATCTTCAATGGTTATATATTTTGATTATATATTTTTTCATAAAAACCATATAACTATTGAAGCTTGCCAAAATTCCTTCTACCAATAGCTTTTATAATAATCTTCAATGGTTATTAAAATAAAAACCATATAATCAAAATCATTTTTACCAATGGGTTTTATTATAATCTTCGATATTTATGAGATTTATAGAAATAGAATAATTTTTTTCATTCTCACTAAGAAACGATCATTGTTTGAAAAATACAAAAGATGAGATTATCAATTCGTCCTTAATAATAATGAGCAAAGTGCAATTACGTCTTTTCAAGCGGCCAAATGTCAAATACGGAGCATCTCATTAAATTCTTGACATAATGATATATTTGAAAAGATTTAAATTTAAGAAATGTACTATTATTGAAGTTTAAATATGAAGAGTATATTTGAAAGAATTTAAATTAAAAAAAGGTACAATTACTGAATTTTAAATGTAGAGAGTATAATTACAAAAGTATATATTTTTTAAGGGCATTTTTTTGCTTTTAACCTGAATAGTTTGAAACTCATACCATCTTAGCAATAGTATACTTTGTTCTTTTCAGTGCCCACACCTAGGATTGTAAACAAATGAGTCTTTTGTAAGGGAAAAAAGGGGTTGAGTCTTAGCTCTAAAAATATAAATATCCCAGCAAAATTTATCTTTTAGTTAAATTCAAAACAGTTATTTCTTGTTAATATATATTTTTTAAAAAATATTTAGAAGGGAAGGGGAAAGGATGAGTTAAGCTATAAATCGGAACAAGTTTCAGGGAATTGAGCTTCAGTTAGTTTTAGGTCAATTTAACTTAACTCATTTTTCCCTCTAATTTTAAGCTTTAGATTAAAGGCTCGTTTGACAAATCTGAAATTTCAAAACTGAAATATAAATATTTAAGTATTGAATCCTGAAAATTGAATTTTACAATGTAAAGTTTGAATTTGAAATTCGAGTTAAGTATAATTTATTTTAACACTACATTTTATTATAATTTAAATTAAATATAGAAGAATTTTAATAATTATTTAAGTATTTAATATATTCATACTTCAAACTTAGTAAATTTTAAGTCACATAAATTTTATAACAGAATTTCAATATATTTTAATCAATTAAGTAATAACAACGTACTTAATTAATTAAATACTTAATATTATCTATTCTTAAATATGTTTAATAAAATAATTAATTAATTTTAAATTCTGAGTTATATTATCAAATAGGTTTTCAATTTACATCTTGATTCTTTAATATTTAAATTTTTATATTACTATTGACGTCAGCTTGCCGAGCAGATGCAACGGTTACTTTGAGCCATTGCTGATTTGATAAGTTTTTTTTTTCAGCCGATGAAGTTAACGTTTTGAGCAGCCGTTAGTCATAGTTAACATCGGCACCACAAAGCCGATAAGAAATAAAACAAATTCTTGATCTTTCGGTGTGAGAATTATGCAAGCTTATCCACGACCGTTGGGAGCATATTTTGGTCGGAAGAAACTCTACGATATGTTAGTGGCTCGATTGCATCAAGTATAAAGTGAGAGCACTGCCCAAAACCTAGAGATGATCATCATCAACCAACAACATTAAATTTCAATTTCTTCCACTTTATCATCGTTTACAGCTTTTTATTCTAGGATTTCAATTTCTTACAGCTTTCTTACCGCTTTATTACAACTTTATTTCCCGCTTTCTTTATAGCTTTTTGTTCTTCTTTTAGAATTTAAATCTTTTTTGTACTTTCTTGGAAGCAAAACAATACCCTTATCTGTTTATTGTTCCAAAAAGTTCTTCCGTTGTGCATGTTTAACTAACTTTCTTGAACCCTTTCTATAGTAAGTTAATGGAATCCTGTCCCAGATTCAAAAAAGATCTGATACCGTTTTCTACTTCACCATATCGGACGTTTGTGTTTATCAAAAGTGTAGTCGATACCTGGTTACATCGGCTCATTATTTTGGCAGCAACACAGATTGGCACGCTCGATAGGACACACAAGGTCAATTTTCACATGCAATTGTGATCAGGACGTTTCATGGCGAACAGTTCACAGCAGCCACCTGCACCAGAGTCATCTGAATGACTCCCAGTCCGTACTCTTCGGGGAGTGTTTGATCCTTCTGTTACTACTTCCAGTTATACTCAGGTTACTCCCCCGAAGTAAGGGTGTCAGTCCTCATCCCCACTACACGTGTCTCAGTCGACACCTACCTCTCTGACTGCTATTTGACATGCTATGGAGCAATGTATTGGTGAGCTCTTGTAGGGTCTTATTCCACAATTTGCTACTATTTTTCGACCTCTGCTTCAGAACGAGCTCCAACAATTTGCACAGAGGCAAAATGTGCAAACTTTCACTCAGGCACCGAGTTACCCTGCATAAGGGCCAACCATGGCACCTGCGTATCCCATGCCATCGGTTGATGGCGCACCATCTTATGGAACAGTTCACCTTCTGCGTAGAGAAATGTCTTTCCCTGCTACTGGGGGACATCAAGTTATTCCAGGAGTTGTGGCTCAAAACACTATGCCCGTAGAAGTGTTTCCAGGAAGGAGTCCTGTTCCAATAACAGGATTACCAACAACTTATGAAGCAGCCCTAACCTTTGTTAGGGGAAACATGCCACCTTTCGGGGGGCAGCCAAATTACATTGCTTCTTATCCTCCTGTATATCCGGCAACGACAACGGTTTTTCCAGCACGGGGGATCAGAAGTACTAAGCCTTTCATGGGGCAAGGTTCTCGACCTGTCATGCAAGGTTCTTCACCACAGATTCAACAGTCATACCAGTCGGCCGATATAATGATGGAAACATTGTGTTGACAGTCATGGGATCGGCTCGTATACCAAAAACCTTATCCCAATTGGGTGGATTCCATGGCAGTACTTCCTCAAGGTTTTAAGCTACCAGAGTTTACTACGTTCTCTGGTGAAGATAATAAGTCCACCATAGAACTTATCGGAAGGTTTACAACACAATGTGGTGAGTTGGGAAATAATGAATGGTATAAATTACAACTATTTTCGTTGTCTCTAACAGGGGCAGCATTCACCTGGTATGCCAATCTAGCTCCTAACTCTGTATACTTATGGGCTGACACAGAAAGAATTTTTCACCAACAGTTCTTTAAACCTGCACCGGAAGTTTCCATTGCCAATCTCTTAGCAATAAAACAAAAGGGATCAGAAGATGTTGGGGATTTTATGGAACGTTTCCGGCAGACTAAGTCCAAGTGCACAACCCAATTGCCAGAAACAGAATGTGCAAGAATTGCTATCAGCAGGATGCATCCACAACTAAAAGAACGACTCCATCTCCAAGATTTCTCTGATCTATCCCGTTTTTTAACTCGTGCTGTCATAATAGAAGAGATGATTAAGGAAAAAAGAGAAGAGGCATTCTGTTAAGTTCTCCCATGACCAGACAATGATATCAGTCATAGACGATATCAATGAGGACAATGATGAGCAAGTTATAAAGGTAATGGTAGTTGAGTTGGTAAAAGGGTTCCTCCAACACGTGTCCACAGTTAAAGCCTAGCAAAGGGAAAGAAGAAGTTGCCACAGTAGGACCATCTTACTCTTTTGATGTTTCAAAAGCTGAACAAATCTTTGACCAGCTAGTGGCAGAGAAATAAATCCGTCTGACTTATGAACACAGGATCCCAAACCAAGAAGATTTGAAAGGAAAAAGGTACTGTAAATGGCACAATTCTTTTTCTCATAATACTAATAGTTGTGTTGTTTTCAGGAATACCATTCAAAAGGCTATCCAGGACGGAAGATTAAAGTTTGCAGATAGAAAGGAAGAGACTTTGGTAGACACGGATCCATTTTTGTTAGCTGATGCACATATGCTGCAAACAGAAGAAGGTAGGGCTTATGAAGAACCTACAAAAAGCAACAAACTGGAGGTGATAGGGAAAGGATTCCAAAGATTGGATGGCAAACCATCTATTTGTACCCATTTATCTCCTCTCTCATTTATAGCACATTTTCATGGCAAAGAAGAGAAACTAATAGTGCAGGTGCCCCAAGAGAAGCTATTCCTACTTGGCCGTTGTTCCCGACCATCAAAATCCCAAAAAAGACGAGAATAGCGGAAGTGAGCTCAACAAAAGCAGCTTCTTGATGCTTGGGTCAAAGAACAATTATCCCATGATAATGGCCAAAATATGCTCAGCATCTTGTTGTCAAGTTTTCGAGCTACCTCTCGTCAAAAGTCCATGGAAGAGGATTTTCATAAGGAGGAAAAAGCTGCAGTGGAACTGGTTGATGTCAAGGTCCCATCAGAAGGGATGCTATTTCCAAATCCGACAGCCTAGAGTGTTAACCACCTTAGGCCCTTAAATATCAAAGCACATATCAACGGCAAGCCTTTTACTCGGATTTTTGTTGATGGTGGAGCTGTCTTGAATGTAATGCCTTTCTTTACATTAAAACAATTGGGAAAAGATAGGACATATTTGTCTCCTACCGATGTGTAGATGGTTAACTTTACTAGAGAAGCAATTGCGGCAGAAGGCATTGTCACCTTTAAAGTCACAGTCGAGTCCAATACCAATAAGACGGTCTTTTTTACAATTAATGCAAAGCTAGCCTATTCCGTTTTATTGGGCAGGGATTGGATTCATGCAAATCGTTGCGTACTGTCCACTTTACATCAAATGATGTTGATATGGGATGGAGAACGAGTAGAGCAAATCCCAGCCGATCCTAATCCATTTTCAGTAGAAATTCACATGAATAAAGCTCTATTTTATTATCCGACCTTTAATCCTAGCTAGTATACCAAGCTAACTATGGCTCATAACCTGATCACGACTGAAGAGCCAAGGGGAAACGACTTACGACCTGAGGATTCGGAGGTCCGGCGAGCTCTTGATTTTATTGCTCAAGATCCGTTAACAGAAGTAGACATGGGAGAACCTGGGGAGAATAGAACAATCATGGTTAGTCTACATTTGACTATTGTGCAGAGAGATATGTTGACTTGTCTAATCTGCGGGTATAAAGATTGCTTTGCGTGGGATTATCATGAGATGTCAGGATTAGACAGAAGCATTATGGAGCATCGTCTACCTGTCAAAGAGGGTTTTAAACCTCATAAACAACCGACAAGACGTTTTAATCCCGCGTTGCTACCCAGGATTAAGGAAAAGATAGAAAAGTTACTTCGATGTGGATTCATCCATACGTGCCGATACACAGATTGGATCTCTAACATTGTGCTGGTCATTAAGAAGAATGGTCAACTACGTGTCTACATAGACTTCAGAAACATAAACTGGCTACTCCAAAAGACAAATATGCTATGCTGATGGTAGATATGTTAGTGGATTCCGCTGCAGGTAACCAGTTCTTAAGCTTCATGGATGGTTATTTAGGGTATAACCAGATATTCATAGTTCAGGAAGATACGCACAAAACAGCGTTCTGTTGCCCAAGATCTATCAGTTTGTTCGAGTGGGTAGTCATGCCATTTGGTTTGAAGAACGCTGGTGCCATTTTTCAGCGGGTTATGAACCTCATTTTTCATGATCTTATTGGTAGCACAATGGAGGTCTACATAGATGACTTAGTCGTAAAGTCCCCCGCTTTCTTACAACATTTGGCTGATTCGGAACAAGCGTTTCTCCGAATGCACAAGCACCATTTGAAGATCAATCTCGCTAAGTGTGCATTTGGAGTTATTGCTGGGAATTTCCTTGGTTTTTTAGTACATCAGAGGGGGATTGAAAGAGATCAGAACAAAGCTAAAGACATTTTACAAGTAAGACCTCCTCAAACGAAGAAGAAGCTTCAGAGTTTCCTGGGGAAGATCAATTTCCTACGACATTTTTTGATAAACTCTGTAGGTAAACAGAAAGTTTTTTCCTCTTTATTACGATTAAAGTTATCTCAAGATTTTATTTGGCAACCTGAGCATCAGGTAGCATTTGATCAAATAAAGATAGCTTTATCATATCCACCGGTGTTAGCAGCTCCACACAACTAGTCTCCCATGAAATTATACATTTTAGCTGCACAAGAATCCATCGGTAGTTTATTAGCTCAAGATGACCGACAAGGGATTGAAAGAGTAGTATACGATCTTAGTCGAAATCTATCGGACACAGAGACCAAGTACACCCCTATTGAAAAATTATGCTTATCTCTCCACTATGCGTGTACAGAGTTGGAACATTACTTGTTATTTAGGGAAGTACATGTCTTATGCAAGGTAGATTTAATTAAATTCTTGTTGAATCGTCCACTGTTAAATGGACGGCTTATGAAATGAGTAATCAAATTACATGCTTTTTCCCTAACTCATGTACCGTTGAGGGCAGTCAAAGGACAGGCTATTGCGGATTTTTTAGCCAAACATCTTTCTTTGGAGGTACCACAAATGGAAGGAAATACAACACAGAGGTACATTTCTTTGAAACCTTAGGTTTTGCGATTGGACAGCTCAAGCACCCAACAAAAGGCCGGCATTGGTTTGGTTATTGAATCTCCAAATGGACATCAGGGTAAGATCTACTTTGAGTTAAAGAAGGGAACAACTAATAATCAGGCGGAATATGATGCCCTTTTGTTAGGACTACAGATTCTAAAAGCATTGGAAGTTCAAATAGTCAAAATTTTAGGAGATTCTCAGGTGGTGATCCGACAGGTATTAGGAGATTATAAATGTGCTAACCTGTTTCTGTCAGATAGATTGCAGGAGGTGAAATGGTCACTTCAGCACTTTCAGGAGATTATTCTAGTTCATGTTCCCAGATCAAAAAATCAAGGCGCTAATGATTTAGCTCAAATAGCTTCAGGTTTTAAAAAGGCCGTAATGTGCCAACAATATCAGAAACGGAGTATTAGGATGATTGGCGACAGGAGATTGTTACATACTTACGAAACTCAGCTGGTCACTCATCTTGCGACTTAAAACGGAAGGCCCTCAGCTTTACCTTGATAGGCAATGATTTGTTCCGATGGAGTCACACCGGGGTTCTTTTAAAGTGTCTCTTGAAAAAAGAAGCATTGCGAGCTATGGCAGAAGTACATGAAGGCCTATGTGGAGCACACCAGGCGGGCCCAAAACTGAAATGGACGCTTCAACGCCATGGTTTCTTTTAGCCATCGATGACCACAGATTGTAATACTTATGTTGTTAGCTGTGAAGCTTGCCAAAAGCATGGTCCTTTATTACACACTCCTTTCACGGAATTGCATCTGATCATTAAACCTTGGCTTTTCCGTGGATGGGCTTTGGACATTGTCAGAAAGATTTATCCACCTTCAGCAAAAAGATAAACATTCATACTGGTGGCAACGAATTACTTTACCAAGTGGGTGGAGGCGCAACCATTGATCAAGGTGACACAAACGGCAATCATGAACTTTCTCCGACAGAGCATTCTCTTCCATTTCGGAATCCCAGAGACAGTGACAACGGATCAAGGGACGATGTTTACAGGGATAAGGTACATAACTTTCTAACCCAATTTAAAGTTAAATTGCTTCACTCTTCTCCTTATTATACACAGACTAACGGACAAGCAAAGGCAACAAATAAAGCTTTAATCAACATGATCTGTAAAGCAGTAGAAGACAATTCGAGGAGGTGGCATGAGACATTACAAGAAGTATTTTGAGCCCATCAGAATGCTACTAAGACTGCTATTAGTTTTACCCCGTTTAGACTAATTTATGGACAGGATGCTATGTTACCTTTGGAGTTATCGCTACAATCAGCCCAGATAGCCTATCAGCATGGTCTAACAGCTGAAGAATATCAGATAGCCTTAGCCCTGAGTTTAGATCAAGTTGAGGAGGATCGCTGGATTGCCTTGGAGAACGTAAAACAGCACAAGGAGAAGGTAGCCAGGGCGTACAATTAGAAAGTCCGTGAAAAAAATTTTCAAGAATGAGACATGCATGGAAGACTATTTTGCCCCTTGCACCAAAAGATCCAAGGTATGGTAAGTGGTCTGCTTCATGTGAAGGTCCATTCTTAATAACTCAAGTTTTTTATGGAGGGGCTTATCGCCTGATGACACCCGATGGAAAAAGAAGCAGGCAATGCGATTAACGGTAAGTTCTTGAAACGTTATTATCCAACATTTTGAGAAGGAACTAGAGAATAAAAGAAAAAAAAAACGAGGTTCTGATATATTAATGGTCATAAGCTGATCACAAGAGGCCGATCAGATAGCCATAAGCTTCATTACAAAGGGGAAGTTAGACAATTGCTAGGGAATTAGGGTCTTCTGATTCAGAATTCTAGCTAGTCACCATGTCAGTTTCCGTTGGTTGCGGATTAGGGATTGGAAGCCTTACTTCAGCTGTTTCTGGCTCAGTTTCTGGTTCCTTCTTGGGGGGCAGGTCGACTTCATCGGAAGTTGTCTTTGGAACCTCTGTTTCAGCCGCCGTGATGACAATCTCCTCAGTTTGAGTTCCAGAAGGGCCGGCTCCATCGGTGGTCGGAGGATGAAGAATCTTGTTCAATTCAGCCACGAAGCGGTCCCATCCAGATTTCATCTCATTCAGCAGCTTTTCAGTTCATCTTCAAGAAATTCCTCTTCTGTTTCCAGTATTAGCCGTTCATCATTATGCTTGATGTTGGAGTCATCAATGGCTTTAACAGCTTCCTGAAGTCCTTTTTCTAATTCAAGCCATTATTCTAAGACCCTTTTCTCAGAGTCAAGTTCCTCTTGAAGATCCAATAACTAATGCCCAAGCCGTTCAATCTTCCCTATTCTCTCCGTAATATCAGCTCGAAGAAGCATAAGATGGTTAACGGATTCTTGGCGGTCCCTCTTTGAGAATACTACATTTTCTCGATGCAGTTTCAGAAGTTCTAACTAATCATGAGCTTCATCCCGACAATTTTGCGTGCCCAAAAGAAAGCGCCACGTGAAGTGTATTTGTCCCAAGCACCCAATTGCCAGGTCCTGAAGCATAGGGGGCATGTCCGGGTCGAATGTTTGTATAATTCACAAAAGGACGCGGCTCACATTGTTAAGGGTGGATTTGTCAGTAGGCAAAGAGGTCCTGATGAGGCCATCAAGAAAGTCTAGCACTGAAGGTAATGTTGTCATCGACAGAGGAGCAACAACCTCTTCAGTTCCCTGACTTGGGGGAGGCGGAGTTGTTTTTGTAACAGTGGCCGCTGGTTCTTTAATATTAGGCCCTAACAGAACAGGGGATAAGCTTCTTGAAGTCGGTGCCTCAATCGACGGAAGGTCAGCCGTTGGTAGAAAAGCTGATACTTCAGCCGTTAAAAGAAGAGCCGTAGCCTTAGCTGATGAGATATCTGTCATCAGAAGAATAGCCTTTTCAGATGCTCTTTCTGCTAAAGATTGGAGCGAAATGTCTTCCTCTGGGTCAGAAGAAGTGTCGATGACAACGGAATGACTTATCCTTTGTTTACGCTTCTGCAGAAAGGATTAAAATGGTAATTAGACAAATTGAGTACTAAAGAAGCTAAGCAAAACAAGGGTGTCAGAAGCAAACCTTGGAAGTGCAAGGAGTTGGTGCTTTATACTTCCTCTTTGATCGCCGGAGCAGGGACAAGATCTCTATCTCTTCTTCCTCTTCCTCCAGGACAACGGAAGCAGCAACAATAGTTTTCTACACCAAGGGAGTGCATAAGGCCGACATTATTATAGGGCTTACAGGAGGTTTTACCTGTTTTCCCTTCTTAGCTGATGATGTCTCAGGCAAAGTGGTGGTCGGCCCAGGAACTCGTGATGCAAAACACTTACGTGGATGGAGAATAGGGCCTTACTCAGTAGTCTCCACCATGAATTGAAGTTAGGAGAAGTCTCCAGCACCACTTGAAAAGGCTTGAATTCAATGGTCTGCAGGATGGCCAGGGTGCTATCAGCTAAGGTCTATACATCCTCAGCTGACAGCACGGGCTTCACAGAAAAGGAAGAAACGTACTCCGGATCGGCAAGGATGTCTTGTATTGGCCCAAACTGACAGGAGAAGCAGTGAGGATTATACCTCTCACAGGAGGTCTTAGCACTTCGGGCTCCAGTCTTGGCCCCCAAGAGAATTTCTCGAGGGCACAGAATTCGGGCCCATAAAGTCTCTTGAGTTGCTTCGGGGCCTTCCGATAGGCTCTTCAACTAGAGGGGGCTTTCTTTGCGGGCAGTATACGAAAAAAAGGTGGCAACATGGTAGTCTCGACATTGGTGGAGATACGAGACGATGGTCGTGGCAAAGGTAGTGTTCAGGTGGACCCGCAGCAGTTGATAGTCGATCACTTGTTCAGAAGGGCTCGCGGAGGCTCCTGTAATTCGGCTGACACCAAAATTGGGTAGATACTAGTATAGCCACAGTTGGGCAATCCAGAGCGGACCCCCAAGGTTAGTCGGATCCTCTCCAGCAGAAAGAATGGTCATCAGCTGATTGATGGTGCGGTAGACCAGGGCAAGGACCAGAGAGGCTAGGTCGCAATGCCTTTTGCTTTGTAGGAGAGTCGATATGTAGTATCGGTACTCATTACTAACGCCAGCAGAATGAGAACAGATAATATACTTACACAACCAGAGCCATAAGAAGGCCTCTTGGTTCTGGTTTGAAGGAGTGTTATCCACCCCTCTCTGAGTGGCAATGAAGTTGCCATATGAAAAGGAGGCCTTGTCGAGACGAGCCTCAACGGCTGGTAGATTCTCTTCATCGTGGAGCTTTGAAATCTCGTCACCATCGCATCGGAAGTCGAGGATGGTGCAAATATCGAGGATGGTAGGGGAAAATATCCCATATGGAAAGATGAAGCCGTTGATCGCCGAGGACCAGAAGGGAAGAACGACAACAAATAGATTGCGGTCAAACGCCATTTCAAAGTCAGTCATCATGATGGCATCCAAAATCCCCCATTGTTCCTAGATGGCCCCAAGTTGGGTATGGCAGTGGTCCCGTCATTCTCTGTAATTCCTGAGCTTACGGGGCCAATGACAGAAGGAGGTAGAGAGGTTAGCAGTTGTAAAGGTGTTCTGTTGCAGAGGAAAGATAAAATCGACAGGCAAGACAAACCATAAGTGTTCAGCGGTAACCTTTGTAGGAAAAAGATGGGGGCCTAAGGTGAACAGGTTGGCATCGGCTTAGATCAGGGATAGGATATTCTTGTCAATAGGGGCCACCATCACAGTTTGCTCTTTTTACTGAGAGAAGATTTACAGATCACAAGGGATAATCGCAAGAAGGTAAAAGATCGATGAATCACTTAAGCAGTAGCATTCTGAAGAAAATAGAAGTTGTAGGAAGTGAGGAGTTCCGATTGGGGACTACTGCTATTTATAAGGGAGTTTGAAATTAAGCCATTCGTGGGTTCCAAAGCTGGGGCATCACAAATGTTCCACAACATTCGGGACGTTTCATTTTTGTTAGAAAAAGAACGGCTGCTATTAATGACTCTATGATTCCCGTCGCTTCACTGACTCATATCCACTGAAATGACGGGACTCGGGGGGCATGTGTTGACGTTAGCTTTGCCGAGCCGATACAACAGTTACTTTGAGCCGTTGCCGATTTGATAAGTTTTTTTTTTTTGAGCTGATGAAGTTAACGTTTTGAGCAGCCGTTAATCATAGTCAACATCGACACCACGAAGCCGATAAGAAGTAAAATGAATTCCTAATATTTCGGCACGAGAATTCTGCAAGCTTATCCACGACCGTTAGGAGCATTCTTTGGTTGGAAGAAACTCCACGATCCACGACCGTTAGGAGCATTCGATTGCTGCAAGTATAAAGTGAGAGCGCTGCCCAGAACCCAAAGACGACCATCATCAACCAACAACATTAAATTTTAATTTATTCCACTTTATCGTCGTTTACAGCTTTTTAGTTTATGATTTCAATTTCTCACAACTTTCTTATCGCTTTATTACAGCTTTCCTTTACGGCTTTATTTCCCACTTTCTTTACAGCTTTCCGTTCTTCTTTCAAAATTTAAATCTTTTTTGTACTTTCTTGGAAGCAAAACAATACCCATATCTATTTATTGTTCCGAAAAGTTCTTCCGTTGTGCATGTTTAGCTGACTTTCTTGAACCATTTCTATAGTAAGTTCAAGAAACCCTGTTCCTGATTCAAAAAAGATCTGATACCATTTTCTGCTTCACTATATCGGATCGTTTGTGTTTATCGGAAGTGTAGCCAATACCTGGTTACATCGGCTCATTATTTTGGCAGCAACAATTATTAAAATAATAACATTTAAGTTTGATTTACATTATATTCCACAATCCCATTGTATATTGGTGGAAACGAGGAAGGCTGTGGTGACGGCTGTGCCGCCATTAGGATTTAGGTCTCCAAAGAGAAGACAACTTTTGCGGCTGTGGAAAAACCTAATGTTACTTGGATAATTACTATGTGATTCTAAAAGCATTACGCAAAAGCAAGATCTAGACATGAGAAAAATGGGAAATAAGCCACCAATGAGCCTATCAATCTTGTCTTTTCCAACATTGCAGTAGTCAAGCCACGTGTCAAAGCGATGGTGACCTCCTTGGTTCTGCTGAAAAAATTTGACACTTAGTACGTGTTGATTTAAAAAAACTTTTGTTATTATAGTTTGATGGTGTGCATCAAGAGTTGATGAGTTGTTAAGATTCATTGTATTAATAAAATATATGTATATTTTATTAGTTAATTATATAATTAATTAAAATTTTAAATGAATTCAGATAATGTTTTTTTTTTTATCAAGAATATATACTTTAAAAATGTAATGAATCAAGATAAAATTTAAATAAAATCTCAAAAAATTACATGATTTAAGGTATTAATATTAAATACACATATATCTTATTAGTTAATTAGTTAATTAATTAAGATTATAAATGAATTTAAATAACTTTTATTTTAAAAAAATCTAAAAAAACCTTAATTTGAATTTAATTACGTAATTAGTGGAATAAGGGAATGTAAAATATGAATTTAATTAGGGGTTTGAATTTTGAAAAATGAGTCCAATAAGAAAATGACAACATTGATATTTTACATTATAAATGTTAATTAAAAAATACTCAGTATTCTATCATGATTCTTTCTTTTCTTTTTATTTTTTGAAGGAATGGTCCCCAAATTAATATATATATATATATATATATATATATATATATTCCACCTTTGATTTTTTTTTTAAAACGAAAATTTTCATATATAGCCTTTCAAAAAAAGAAAATTATTCTTTGTCTCTTGAAAATTTGATTTCAAAAGTATTTCAAACTATATGACTTTATATAATTTTATTATATGTCACTTGAACCGAGTTAAAAAATTCACCCCCTACATCTTATTCTAGTATTCTTACATTGTTAACACTGGAGACATAAACCCTGACGAATGAGGATCAGAATGCCATGCCATTGACTAGGCTAAATTGTTCCATTTTCAAAGGTAACTCTTTTTCTTCCACAGGAGTGGAATCATTTATGTGTGAACACACCATTGCTAGGACAAAGAAATTCAATAAGGCTTAGGTGGAAAGAGCCATTAAAGTTCAAGAAACATTTGTTTGCCTTTATTTCGAAGAATTTTTTTGGCTATTGGAATCTTTGTTTTGAATGAGTCCAAATTTAGTTAGGTTGGTTTCCAAGTCTTAGCATTTAAGTTGTGTTTTTCTCTCGATTGATGCTGAACATTTTAAACAACCCTTCTCCCAAGCCTTCAAAGACTGAGGTTTGATGCGCAAAAATGTAACATAATTCTTTTCTTCTACTTATTTTTCTCTTGCATTATAGTTGGGTTAATTTTATGTACATATTGTTAGGGATATACCCTAAAATAATTTGTATTTATACTATTATCGTTATATGTTATGTAATAATACGAGGCATTTCTTTTCATGAATAATGCATTTAGTTTTGTGGTCATCAAGTACATGACTTGATAATAAAATCCTATAACAAATACAATGACTATTCTTAAATTGTCACTGGTCGATTATTATTAGTGAAATAATAATAAATTAAGATTAATATGTTTGTGACTTGATGGCTATATATTACTGGTCATGGATATATGTGACATCAAGTCAAAATATAAATAAATGGTAGAGAATATTGTATTAGACATGACCCACCGTGAGAGTACTTCATGAGACATGCTATAATGATATTATAAGTCCTTCGACCTGAATTCATCATAGTTTCCTACTTAATAAATTCTATATCTTGATGTTGTCTAAAACTATCTTTAACTAGATAATAAATTAGACCACTATTGGGTATAGAATAAACCATGGAGAGGAATATGATTGATAGTGAAGGAATTTGTCCCTCTCAATTTTGGGAGAGATGTCCATGAGCTCCTTGATAAGTTAGACTGTTAAAATGCATGGTCATGCTCATATATATCAATTTGAGATATTGATATCATTTGTTTGAACATTCTACTATGAAATCAAGAAATAGTTGATTAAGCTTAATAAGGATGACATACTTCGTGCCTTATGCTTAATCTGGATATCGTATGACAAAAAGGATTAAATATGAAGTTATAGTTTGGTTCAAAGAGATCACTGATCTTCATTTAACCTGAATAGTTATAATATTTTGCTAGAAACCACTTATAACTTGTGGGCCACTTTAAATGTGATTTGGGCACACTACCAATGTTAAATGAACCTATAAGGTCACACATTAAGCAGATATGTTAGGTTATTTTTCTAGTGACCAGATTTGATGTATCTAGAAATGTCTCCAGGTTCATCGAATCTAGAAAGTGACCAAATACAATGAATCTAGAAATATGTCCATATTCGATATATCTGGAGAATGCCCATATGATAAGAATCTGATTCGGTAAATTAATTAGTTAAATTATTGAGATAATAATAGAATCTTATCATATCCTTTTTAATTTAATTTGAACATAAAATAAGATATGATAAAATATTATGAAAGTGGGACACCAAGAAGTTCGTGTGGTTTTAAAAGAAAAAAACCCTAGCCGTCTTCTTGTTGTAGCTATCTCATAAAATTTCCATACCTCTATAACCAGAAATCTAGCCTTTCAACACCCTAGGTGCTAGCACTCCCGGGTAGTGAACTGAGTTCGCCGTATGTATCCAATAGAGAACGTTCACGCATTGCAATGTCTGGTGATCGTTTGAAGTGCACATACGCCCGGAAATCTGAAGGCATAAGCCTTGCTTTCTACAATATAGAGGTAATTCTATAAACTCTTAATCAACCTAATTGTTTGGTCTA
The DNA here is from genome assembly GCA_026120185.1 of Voacanga thouarsii. Lineage (NCBI taxonomy): Eukaryota > Viridiplantae > Streptophyta > Magnoliopsida > Gentianales > Apocynaceae > Voacanga > Voacanga thouarsii. The sequence goes on from JANUWF010003093.1 coordinate 92,301, forward strand.
AATCCTTGAAAGGAATTTGTGGGTATTTTCACGTTTAAAAGTCCACGAATCCTAACATATATAGTTCCTGTTCTTGCCTCCTTTAACATGGGAGACTTTCAAGGATAATGCATCCCCTGCACCGCCCAAATGTTGTTTCACTATTCCTACATACGACTCTGCATCAACATTAATAGGAATATTTTTGTATGACTTAACATGAAAATAAAGTAGATCTGTTGCAAGGATTGGATAAGGTCCAAGTGGGAGACAAACTTATGCTGAAATACTCAGTATTCTCTCACTGATCAAATTAAAACCCTCCGTACAAAATTTAACAGCAACAAATTAATTTTTTAATAATAAATAATGTGATATACAAAAAGTAACCCTGGAATCTTTTTCAACCCAGAACCCTTAAATTTCCATCTGTCCACCTAAACCTAAGCCACTGTTGTCGTCACTTGCAACTCCTGTCTCCCTTCTTCTCATGGTTGCCATGGTTCTCCTATCTCCCCCTCTCTCTTTCTTTTTCTTTCTTCTTCTCTTGGCCATATCACTGCTCTCATTTTCCCCTACTTTTGCCTCCATTGCTGCTCCCTGTTTCCTACTTCTCTTGCCTGCCATCGCTACAGCCTTGTCCCCTGTATTCCTTCTCATTTTCTTTTCTTCTTCTCTTGGTCACCGCTGCTACTTCCTTCCTCACAGCCACCTCCTGCTCTTTTCCTGCTTCCACCTACAATTAGAGGCACGGGAAAAGGAGGCAATCAGAACACAGCTTCCTCAATGTCGATGGGTTCTGCTCGCAAAATTTGCCCATCTCCCAAGGAAAAACGTATCATGAGAAATTCATGTGAGTTTTGGAGAAGATAAATCAGATAAAATGTTGGAAAGGAACCTAAAAGAATTGACAAAAATTTGATTGTGCAGGTACCAAGAAAATGTAAAATGAATTCACTTGCAGCATCTTGAGTGCTTGGCGTCATCTAGAGCAGATTTGGAATGGGGTTTTGCTTTCTTTTCTCTGGTAGCTTCCCTTTCTTGATTGGTATTCAAATTATTTCCATTGCTTTTGCCGGCAGCAATATTATAGATGGAAAGATTCTAGAGCTCATCTTTGTTATCGAAATAAGTGAGAGTTCCTTTAGGAATTGTCACACCAACAGTGATCGGAGCGGCAGCCATAGATTTTTTCCCTAATTTCTTTTGGCTATTCGATCAGTACAGGAGGGTTCTTGCTCATAGGGAACCATTTAATATGGAGAGAAATTTGAAGAGATTAGAGACTTTGATTAAAGATAAATTTGATACATACAGAGAACCTAAAGATATTGCACAAAACAATGAACCTTCGTTTGTTGAGATATATTAACATGAAGTATTTAATACGGAATGAAATTCGAAGAGATTAGAACTTTTGGTTGAAGGTAAAGTTGTTAAGAATTAACATGCAGTGTATCTAGAATAAATTTAATAGGATTCACAAAAACATTCAATTTCAGGTAAATAATATTTAATTTAATTAAAAAAAGAATAAATAAATTCATGTAAATTCAAAGCACCACGTGGCAGCAAAGGATAATGCCAGGTGTCTCACTCACAACCTTCTGCAGCTACTTATATATATATATATATAAACATCACAATGGAAATTCAATTAAAATTTTAATTATGGGAAGGTATATGGCTATAGTTAATTATTGAGATAATTGGAAAATTCAAGTTTTGCCATCGCTTTCACCAATATTTCTACTTAGTTTGTTGAGTGATATTTTATTTTTTTGACAAATCACTGGTAGAGCAAATAGAAAAGAAATTTTGAACAGAATTAAATAAATAATAATAGAGAATAAAAATATAAATATTTTAATATCAGCATAAATGAAAATACACTCTATAGTAACAAATAAGTGTCTTAATTTCCTTTTTAGTTTGTACAAAAATAAATGTCTATTTTCTGAATATAGATCGTATTTTTTTTTTCTTATGTTACCTGCACAATAATTTCTCATCAATTAATTAGCATTATGATTATCAGTAATAAATTTATTTTAACCAACAATGACAACACATTCTTCTATATAAATAATTAAAATTCTAATTAATTCTTCAGAGAAGAATTACAAGTAGGGTAATTAAAGAAATAAGAGAGTTAATAAAAGTACAAGAAGAATAGAATTGATATTTTAATTTTTTTTATTATGAAATTTTATAATTCTTTAATATGCGTAATTTTGATAATTAAAATTTTTATTTGTAACCGAATGGAGCATTTAACTTGTAATATAAATAATTAAAAAGAAAAACTCATCTAAATGCAGTAGTAGTTGATCAAACGGAGTCGGAGCCGAAGTAAATTGCAAGTATTTATACAAGTCAGGAAAACTTAATCGAAAATATATTATATATTTATAATCAATGGGATTTATCCAACCAAACATCTTTATCTTATTCAGTTTAACACGGTGGAGGAAGGCGAGATAGAGAAGATTGAGCAGTACTCCTCTGGGGCACATAAGTACAGAAATTATGGATAGTTTTTCTAAAAAAGATATAAATATTATATTAAGCATTATAGAAAAAATATAAATTCAAAAATTAACTTTGTCATCTCTTTTATGTGTACTGTGCAATTAGATATTTTTGAAAAAATATTTATTTTTTAAAATTTTATAAAAAATATTTTAAGAATGTGCTATGGATTATAATTTTTTTTACTAAGAATTTGTTAGAATTGAAAAAAAAATTGAAAATTTGTGAAATTAGAGAAAATATAATATTTTATAAGTATGATAAGTTTTTATAAATACAAATGATCTAAGTAAAATTTTTTAATTAAATAAAAAATTTCATTTGAATTAATTTGTCACCTTTGTGCAAATTGAATAAATCATGTCACTTGCCAAGTTCCAGTTCAAGCAGGGGCGCCCGGTAATTGGCCAAATTTATTCTCGCCTTCTGGAAGGTCTGAATGAAAGTCAATGGTGGGGAAGACAAAGACTCTACTTGGACCGGTGATAATCCAGAGACTGTGAAGACAGGGCTGAGACAGTGGACACAAGTATATAATTACTTGTTACCGATCTAAGTCTCTTCTTCGTAGAAATGTTTAAGGAAAAGAAAATTTGATATCATAATTGCAAAATAGTATGTCTGATAACAATAATATTAATTGTTACCGTAATTACAAATTAGAATAGCAATATTAATTACGAATTTCAAGTGATTACATAAGATTTTTATCCCTTTACTTTAATCATTTTTCCAATACTTATTTGTTGATTTTATAATCATTTTTTCCTCTGGTGTATATTTACTAAATATAATTGGCAATAGTTGAAATTGCAAATTTTTCTATTCAGTTTTAATTGGAATGATTCTGTTATATTTTCAACTATTGAATTTATGGTGTAAGGTCATGATTTAGTAGATATAAATTGATCCAATATGGTCAAAGACAATATTTTAAGAATTATATCAGACATCAAATTGAAAAAATTTACTGATTCACGGTTCAATTGTCCAATCGTAATTAGATCGAAATTGAACTGTAATTGAGTCGGTAATATTATAATTTAAAATTTTAAAATATAATTATTTTTAAAAATCAAATTGATCAATAATATAGCATAATTCAAGTCCATAAAAACGTAAAAAACAAAAATAGAAGAAATTGTGATATTTTCTCTATTATTATAGACTATTTAATCTATTTGTGTAACTTATTTCTTTCCTATGAATATACAATCTTATTTAGTAAAAACAAAAAAAAAAAAGAGAGAGAGAATAGTTCAATTCGATTAGACCGACCGATCCAAATCGATTTGCACAAAATAAGACAATTTTTTAAAAATATGATTCAAAAGAGAGAATCGAACCAGTTTGGAGACTAATTCATAGTCCAACCAACCAGTCCAATCCGATCCAAAAACCAATGGTCAAAAAACGTATGAGTTCCGACACTGGGATGGAAAAGGAAAAACCTAGAAAGTTATTAGTATTTTTCTTTCATCGTTGTACGAGTTCTTATTGAAACACACATAGTGACAAGAAATCTATATACCAATACTAGTATGTGCATGAGTGGCCAGGGGCTCCTTTTCAATACTAATATTTCACGCACAGCATTGCAGCGGATTTAGGTCTAAGGCTTCACTCATGGGGTAATTGATCAAAAGGGGCTGCTCTACTTCAATTGGTTCGGTTTGGGGAGGTTGTTCTAAAATAGTCTCAACGCATTATATAAATATGTCTTAATTAAAATAAGACGTATTTACGTGATGCATCTTACCCGGTGTATTTTATACTCCTATTTTCCTTCAATTTCGTCATGCCTCTAAAAAACTCCCCCCTCCCATCTGCAAAATCTCCTCTTTCTTTATATGCTGCGATTCTTCAGTGCATTCGCGCCATCTCCCCACACACCCCCTCCTTTGTCATGATCATCTAAAGTAGAAATTTGGGACTAAAATCGGGGTTTTGTTGCGGTTTTGTCAGTTGGGTTTGAAGCTCAGAGCATTGGGATCTAAGTGTGAAGCCTTGGGCAGAAGGAAGGTTGACAGAAAAGGGCAAAATCAGGTTTTTTCAGGGCCAATCTTCTCTAACCGTTTTATTTATTTATTTATATTTTTTGGGTAGAAATATTTGAAGAATATGCCCCCCCTTTTTTTTTTTTTTTTTGTTGAGCTGTGAAAATGGAGTGCTATTTAATTTTATTGGGCAGAAATATATTGTTTAGAGTGCTGTTTAATGGGTTGAGCAGTGAGTTAATTTTTTTATTTTTAAGCCTATGCATGTTGTATTGAACTTTGTTGAAATTTTGGATCAGCAGCACTTGCAGTTAGAGTTCTTATTTGGGATAGAAAAAGGCTTACCTGAGGTAGAATTGCATATTTAGGAGTATGGGAATTGCATAAATCTTAGGAGTTACCTGCACGACATGAGCTTATCTTTTGCAGAATGAAAAGCAAATTGAAGTAAAATTGTAAAAACTTGGATAACCAATTGGTGATTTATGTGTTAGGGAAAAAAATCTCAATTTCTGAATTTGTAGTTTATTTCTTTATTTTTTTTATAATATGTGTGATGATGTTCGAAGTTGTTAAGAAATGGTATGGGTCGAGGTATCTTATTTTGGATAAAGTTCATTTATCTAAGGAACCATAGAATTAACCATTATTATTTTAATTTACTAAGTAAAAGTTGCTAGAAGTGTAAAAAACTACATAGCTCCTAATGATACTATATTTTATTGATGAAAGGAACGTTATTAATTTTTTATGATTAAATTATAATTGTTGGGGTTTGTATATTGGATTCTTTTTTTTTTTTCTTTCAGTTAAGGGTAAATTATAAAAAGTTTATGTTGTTATTTTTTTTTATTTTTCTATTAAGAAAATTGATATATTTTTTTTGAATGAAGATAAAAAAAACTTACGATGCCGAAATTAGTATGCTTTAAATGGCGAAAATTTAATGTACAAAGCGCCCTCTTTTATCGATATTGTTGAAATAGAATTAACGTACATTAGATTTTTATTTTTGTCAAAAAGGTAAAATAAAATAGTCATTAGAATTAAAAAAAAAATTGCAGTCGATGTTCAATTATTTCCAAGTACAAAATAAATGTATTATATAATTTTTATTTTTAGTTTTAGAAATATAAAAATTAATTATTTTTATTATTATTAAAATAAATATGTTAAAATTAAAATATAGCAAATATGATGTTATTATTTGAATTTCATGATAAATTGTTAGGTACCATGTTAAAAATAAAAAATATTTTTAAAATGTGCACAAAATATATATTTTCTTTATCAAATACATCAACACAAGGTCATGCTATAGAAACCAAGCACAATAAATCTAAATCATAGACCACAATTTCGGGTTGTAAAAATCTCAGTTTTTCATTATTCAAATTATACAATGTAAATAGTTACAATTATTCCCTACACGTACTAATTAGACGGTTTGAATGTTAACAATTTTAATTTGGTACTATTTCTTTTAGGATGGACCGAGTGCACCTTAATATAGTTCCATGACCTATCGTAGAGGACATAATTACGCGATAGACCAAGCATCAATCTTCTTTAAAACTCGAACGCGTGATCTCCAAAATGCAGGGGTTGTGCTTAGCCGCTGAGCTACGGCAATTGTTGATGCTATCTATTTATTTTATTATTTAAACTATTCTAAACAATCTTTGTGTCCTTTTTTTAAATAAAAGTATTATAACAAAATATAATAATCATATTGAATTCAATATAAAACGTATTATTCAATATAAAAAAAATTGTATATTTATATAATTTAAAATTTTATATACTATCAATTATATTATCTTTTCTATTAAATTATTTATACATATATATCTGTACACACACACATAAATTCATAAACAATATAACCCACACACACATTCATAATCCTAAATATACATAAACACACACACACACATTCATATACACACATATATATACATATTCATATATTCATATTGCCATGGAATAAAAATTTATAGAATTAAAATAAATATAATAAAAATTAGAATAAAAAAGGAAAAAATAAATTTGTGGCAAATCCCTCACAATTTGCCATGAACTAACACAATCTATGGAAAATTTCCACAGATTTACTACAAAAAATAATTAATGAAATTAAAATGGTATTCCATGGCAAATTTGTGGCAGATTGCCACAGATTTGCCATGGAACACATAATAAATTTTTTTCGTTTTTTTATCACTTCTTTACCTAACATAATTTTTGTATATTCTAAATAGTAATATAGTTAATTGCACTAATATTTTCAATGGCTTTTGTTGTCAAAATAAAAAAATTATATCTATCTTTAAAATTTTTATTTTAATACACACATATATTTCGACACACAAAAATATTACATTCTATTTTAAATTCGTATAAATTATTTTTCAAGAATAAATAAGTTAGAGATAAAAAAATGGTTACAAAACATTCAACTATTTTAATCAAAATGTATGGAATAAAAATAAATATAATAAAAATTAGAATAAAAAAGTAAAAAATAAATTCGTGGCAAATCCCTCGCAATTTGCTAGGGATTTGCCACGGACTAACACAATCTATGGCAAATCCTAGTAAATTGCCACAGATTTGCTAGAAAAATAATTAATGAAATTAAAATGGTATTCCGTGACAATCTACACATAACAAAATTTTCTTATTCCTTTTATCACTATTTTACTTATTATATTTTTTATATATTCTAAAAGGTAATATAGTTAATTGCACTGATATTTCCAATGGCTTTGTTGTCAAAATAAAAAAAAAATCATATCTTTAAATTTTTTTTTATTTTAATACACATATATATTTCGACACAAAAATATTACATTCTATTTTAAATTCGTATCAATTCTTTATCAAGAATAAATAAGTTAGAGATTAAAAAAAATATTTGTAAAATATTTGGCCATTTTAATCAAAATGAAAGGAATAAAAATAAATATAATAAAATTTAGAATAAAAAAGAAAAAAAAATGAATCCATGGCAAATCCCTACGAACTAACATACTCCGTGGCAATTTGCCATGGATTTGAAACGGAAAATAATTAATGAAATTAAAATGGTATTCCATGGCACAGATTGCCACGGATTTGCCATAGAACACATAAGAAAATTTTCTTGTTCTTTTTATCACAAAACCGTGGCAATCTGCCACCGATTTGCCACAGTATTAATTTGAAAGTAATTAATTCCATGGCAAATTGCCATGGATTTGCCACGGAGGTTTGTATCAATATTTGACCATTTAGCCACGGACATTTTCCATCGCAAATCAGTGGCTAATTTTTCCCTATCCTTTTTTTGCTACGGATCTGTGAGAGAACATCTTTGCATCGCTAGTTGCTACAATAGTTGTGACAAGTCCGTGACAAATAGCTACGGATTTGCTACAATTATATTGTCATGGCAATTTGCTATGTCTTGTCTTCTTTCGTGGCAGATTGCCACGGAATTTTTTCCATAGCAAATTTTCATGGCAAATGAACAATTTTCTTGTAGTGGCCAAATGATGGTGAATAGGTCATAGGAGAGGTCTATGGATGTTTGTGGCTAGTTTGGAGTGATTCCAGGATTTCGGCCTCGAGACGAGCAGTTTAGGGGTAACCGACTTTATAAGTTTGCCTTGGAGGCGTATTTGTCATTCCCCTTCCAGATGATGCCCCCAAGATATGGGTGCAACAGAGGGCTTGCGGGCTTATATTTCTTCTTAATGGAGCCCTGCTTATGTCGGATAAATTAGGTCACTTGCTTCCCTTGCATTTTTTTTACCATTCCTTGAAGATTTTGCTTTATGCAGTCGGCTCAATTCGGGCAGCGCGATGCTAGCGTGGTTGTACAGATGTCTATGTGATGCCACTAATCCAATAGCACGGGAGATTTGTGAGCCTATGGTCCTACTTCAAGTACGGTTTTTGTGTACAATACAATAAGATTTTTATAGTCTAATACCTATCTTTCTTCTATAGTTATAGGCTTGGGAGTATATTCCTGTATTGCGTCTTGATAGAGCAGTTGTGATTGCAATCCCTCCGCTTGCACTGTATGATGCATGATGGGAGTGCGGCTATGTCTCCAGCGAACAAGTTCTCACGTTTTAGTTGCATATAGGGATCAGTTAGATGTTATGCACGAGACCCATGTAAGTATTTGCACTAACTAACCGTGGACCTTTTTTTTTTTTTTTTTTTTAGCATCGCAAATAAATTTGAGTTTTGTTAAAATAATGTATGTAGTTTATCTGGCGAACTTATGACAAGTTACTGGTGGAGTTTCTGCCTACAATTTACACGAGAGGGGTCTAACACGTTCCCAGACCTCACTAATTTGTTGCGATGTCGTGGAGTTCCACCATTCTGATCACGTGCTTCGATAGTCTAGTCTATCACAGTTCGTTCCTCCACACTATGGTTACCATGTTGAGTTGCACGCGATTGGGACTTGGGGGAGCCACACGACAAATTGCTTCATTCATCACATAGTATATATGGAGTTATGGGTTGCACAACGTCAGACACTCATCGACAGCATACTAGGCATTAGTACGGAGCCAAGTTATATGCACTGGTATCGACTCAGGACTTGATAGTGTATTGGTAATCCGACTTCACCTGGCGTCGAGCCGAAAAGCTATCAGGATACTGGTTCAACCACTACACTTATGGTGCATTTTAATTTATAGCTTTGTCTTTTTATTTTTTTTCCTTTACAAAGCAATTTTATTAATGCTTGATGAGTGAATTGTTATTTTGCTACACTTATGGTACAAGTGGATTTTTATTCATTTGGCTATTTTTATCGCATTTGAGGCTATTTCGGAGGCCAACATGAGATCACAAGATGCATTTTAGCATATCAGGGACGAGGGCACTCGGACTCTCACTGCGGCTCGGATTAACCCCACCTACGTTGATGGTCATCTTCTGCTGGATCCCAACATAGCACCCTTTCCTCAGCAGGCAGCATGAAGAGGCCCTCAAGCACGAGTCGAGGGTTAATCGATTCCAGGCTAGCGCCGAGGTAGGAGACAACGTCCTGTGGGGTGATATGCCCGAAAAGTCGTTGTTGAGTTGCTATATGGTTGATGGTCCGACACTTTTAGAGTACTGTCTAACTACATGTTGGCATTGCAAGATTCAAATTTCGGTACAATAGTGCATTGGAAACACCACAACACCAGTGCTAGAGATACTAACATATTCTGGTTTTTTTTTTTTTTTGGGCCTTCAAGCCATCAATTGAGGAATGTAGGCACTATCGCCCATGATTTCAATTGACGGCACTCATTTAAGAGAGGCATATATGAGTGTGTTGTTGATTGCTAATACCTAGGATGCTAATAACTTTCTAGCCTTTGCGGTTGTTGATATTGAATCAATAGAGAGTTGGGCATAGTTTTTTAGAGTAGTCCGAAGTTGTGTGGTATGCAAAAGACATATTTGTGTTGTGTCCGATAGGCATGCAAGTATCTTGTCTACTATGAGGAGACGGCCTGAATGGACTAAGCCTATGGGAGTTCACAGGTTCTACCTACGTCACGTTTGTGCCAATTTTGACATTTCAAGAATACGGAGTTAAAGCGACTGATGTACAAAGCCAAAATAGAAAGAACGAAATCCAAGTTCCAATCTATAATGAATGAAATAAAAGAACACAATGAAAATGTATACACTTTTGTGGAAGAGCTTGTTTCATCTTATTGAGACAGTTAAAATAGTCCTTTAGGACAGTACCATCACATCTCAAGCCATTATTCTACTTCTATTTTTCCTTTATTGTTCTTCTACTTTTTTAGAATTCTCCAACATTCTAAAGACTATAGCTTCATCTAACACTCCTGTTAATGAAGATGGTTTTGCAACCACTATGGCTACTATAACTTCATCACAACCATTTGTTATGCCACCGACCGGAGTCCCGCTTTCGGTCATGTACGCTAAACTATTTTCTGATGTCTTCAACATCGAGGGTACTAAAAAGAAGAAAGTAAATGTTGCCCAAGCAAAGGAAATGGAATTGAAGGCAAATTTGGTACAAGAAAATTCTTCTAACAGGTACGATAATAAATCCTATGATCACAAACCCAAAATTTCTAACCCTAACTTCAAGAAAAAGAAAGGCTCTTATTCTGTTTGTGAAAAACCAGAACATCATAAACCACAATGTAGAAAAAGAATGAGAAATGACAATTCTCCTAAATCCAAAGTCAATATGGTTGAAGGAGATAATATAATTGCTGTGGTCATTTCTCAAGTGAACGTTATGGCAAATGTTAAAAAATGGATGGTAGAGTCTGAGGCTACTCAATACATTTGTTCAAATTGAGAAGCTTTTTCTTCCTACAAACTTGTAGGAGATGATAATGAGATAGTCTACCTTGGAGATTCAAGAACTGCAAAAGTTCTAGGGAAGGGCAAAGTTCTTTTAAAACTCACTTCTGAAAAAACTTTAGCCCTTAATGATATACCACATGTTCCAACTATTAGAGCTAATCTTATTTTCGAGGCTTTTTGGGAAAAGTGAGGGTAAAAGTGTCCTTTGAGTCTGACAAGATTTTCATGACTAAAAATATTACTTTTGTGGGAAAATAATACTGTAATAAGTGACGCTTTGTATTTAATGTTGCCAATGTGATAAATAAAAAATACTTTTTCTGCTTACTTTGTTGATTCATTTAATTTATGGCATACTAGATTAGGACACGTTAATTTTGGTTATCTTAAGAAAACCTAATCTCTTGGTTTGATTTCTGGGTTTGATTCCTCTTGTATGAATAAATTTCATATATGTCCTGAGACTAAAATAACGAACAAGACATATTTTTCAGTTAATAGAGGAAAAGATTTATTAAACATAATTCATACAAACTTAGGTGATTTAAAGCAAACTATGACTAAGGGAGGTAAGCGATATTTTGTGATCTTTGTTGATAACTTTTTGAGATTTTCTAAGTTATATTTATTTAGAAATAAAGATAATACCTTTACTGCATTTCTGTCATATAAAACTGAAGTAAAAATCCAACTAAATAAGAAAATTAAGAGAGTAAGATTTGAGAGAGGTGGAGAATGCTTTGCCTTAGATGAATTTTGTGAGAAATTAGTAGGCATCATATATGAGATTACTCCATCTTATTCACCTAAATCTAATGGTGTAATTGAAAGGAAAAATAGAACACTTAAAATAATGATGAGCTCTAAGTTAGTTAGTTCCTCTGCACCTAACAATTTGTAGAGTGAAGCTATTTTATCTGCATGTCACTTACAAAATGGGAATTCACATAAGAAAACTAGTAAGACACTTTATGAATTATGGAAAAGTTATGCACCTAATTTGAAGTACTGGAAAGTATAGGGGTCTCTTCCTAAAGTTATGTTGCCTGAGCCTAAGAAAAGGAAGATACATTCTAAAACATCTGATTGCATGTTTATTGGATATGTTGAACACAATGCCGCATATCGTTTTCTTATTTTGAAAAATGATGTGCTTGATTCTAATACGATTATTGAGACAAAAAAATGTTGAATTCTTTGAACAGGTTTTTTCACTCTCTGATAAAAGTTCTCATAACCCTGCTAATAAAGTCATTGAGGACTCTAGTGAAGAGTTGAGAAGGAGTAAAAGGTCAAGAAAAAAAATCATCTTTTTGAAATAATTTTTACACTTACTTGGTGGAAAATGATCTTTTAACATTTTCTGAAAGAATCTCTTTTTCTTATGTGAATTTATGGAAATGAGCAATTAAAGGGAATTAGACTTTATTTTAGAAAATAAAACTTGGACTTTAGCTGATTTACCATCTGGGGCAAGGCCAATTGGTTGCAAATAGATTTTCAAAAGAAATTTAACCACGATGCCTCAATTGATAAATATAAAGCTCGTTTGGTAGCCAAATGGTTTACTCAAAAGGAAAACATTATCAATTTTAATACTTTTACTCGAGTGACTAGAATTGCTTCATTTCAAATTTTATTTGTTTTAGCTTCAATTCATAAACTATTTGTACATCAAATGGGGTGTCAAAACTGCTTTTCTTAACAGTGATTTAGAAGAACATATTTACATAACTCAACTCGAAGGGTGCGTTGAACCTGTACAGACAAAGAAAGTTTGCAAATTACTCAAATCTATTTATGGCCTAAAACAAGCAACTAAGCAATGGCATGAGAAGTTTAATAAAATGTTGTTAAGTGATGGTTTTTCATCTGTTGGAGTGGATAAATGTGTATATACCAAAGTTGTTAATAATAATTGTGTTAGTATAAGTTTATATATATGGATAACATGCTTATATTTGGTATTAGTTTGAAAGTTGTGAATAGTACTAAATTCTTTTAGCTTCTAATTTTGATATGAAAGATATGGGTGAAGCTAGAATAATATTGGGTGTTAGAGTTATAAGGAGAGATGAATGCATTATGTTGTCACAAGAACATTATGCTAGGAAACTTCTTAAGAAGTTTGATAATTATGACGTGACATCTATGAGCACTCCTTATGACTCTAACTCTCAATTGAAGAAAAATCATGGTCATCTGGTGGCACAATCTAAATATGCTCAAATTATTAGAAGTTTGATGCATCTAATGAATTTAACGAGACCAGACATTGCATATGCTATCTGTAGAATGAGTAGATATACTCATAATCCAAATCATGAGCATTGGTATGCTTTCGTAAGCGTAATGAAGTATTCAGGAGGAACTATAAACTATGGTATCCTATATGGAGGTTATCCCACTGTATTAGAAGGGTATAGTGATGTAAATTGGATCTTAGACACAAATGAGTCAAGATCTACTAGTGACTTCATTTTCACCCTCAATGGGGATGCAATTGTTGGGAAGTCATCTATGCAAACAATTCTTGCAAGATCTTCTATGGAGTCAGAGTTCGTAGCTCTAGAATTAGCTAGAACTGAGGCTGATTAGTTAAGGAATTTCTTATATGATATTTCTTTGGGTGTAAAACCTATGCACTCAGTATCCATGCATTGTGATTCCCAAGCAGCAATTCACATTGCCAAGAATAACTCATATAATGGAAAAAATTGATACATGAGATTTGGACATGATACCGTAGCTGCTAAAAGATGAAATAATGTTAGTCAGAAGTGAATTTGGCCGATCCTCTGACTAAACCTTTGGAAAGAAAGTTGATTTTAAAAACATCGAGGGGAATGGGACTAAAGCCAATTGAGTAGTCAATTATGATGGAAACCCAACCTATGTGACTAGAGATCCCATGAAGTAGGTTCATATGGATAACAACAAATCAAAGTTGACTCTAAAAGTACTAAAGTTATGTTCCTCCTATGGTGTGTGAATAGTATTTATAACTTCAAACTATTTATGAGGGTTGAGTTTAAACTCTTGATAAATTCATATCTCTTATAAGTAGTATATCTAAGCAGTGTATACTCTTGATGAATTCATATCCCTATATTAGTGTGTAATTAGGCCATTTATATGAGATTATTATTGGCTAATCTCTAGAGCACTGATGAATAACTAGGCACGCACATGACCTATTGCACAAAATAGTGATGGATGACAAAATTATGAGGGTAAAAGTTGAATAATAAAATCTCTTACTTACGATAAGTGATTATTGGTTCAAAGAAATTATAAACTTCACTGATAACTCTTTAGATTATGTTTTATTATTCTTTATTTGGTTCATAGTCCAGAAGACACCAAACTTAAAACTTTTATATGTGAATATAACTTAGTATTTCACTACTAGAAAAATGCAATATACCAACTAACTATTACAAACTGACCACATTTGGTTGGTAATTACCAACCGATTACCAACCAAAATGGAAATTAGAAAAATTTAAAACTTTTTCAACCACTTACCAACAAACATAATCGGTTGGTAAATAGTAAGTTGGTAATCAGCAGGTAATCGGTTGGTAATTTGGTGGGAATATATTTACAAACCGATTACCAATTGATAATAATCGTTGGTAATATTATCAGTTGGTAATTGGTTGGTAATTTAATGGGAAAAATTTTACCAACTGGTAACTAACTGAAATATATTGGTTGGTAATATATTCAGTTGGTAATCAGTTGGTAATTTGGTGGGAAAATATTTACCAATTGATTACCAAGCGATAATAGTCGATTGGTAATATATTCAATTAGTAATCGGTTGATATTTTAATTTAAAAATTTTACCGACCGATTACTAACCGAAATGTATCGGTTGGTAATATATTCAATTGATAATCAGTTGATATTTTAATTTAAAAATTTTACTGACCGATTACTAACCAAAATATATCGGCTGGTAATATATTCAGTAGATAATCAGTTGGTATTTTAATTTAAAAATTTTACCAATCAATTATTAATTGAAATGTATCGGTTGGTAATATATTCAGTTGGTATTTTGGTTGGTATTTTAATTTAAAAATTTTATCGACCAATTACTAACCAAAATGTATGAGTTGGTAATCGATTGGTATTTTAATTTAAAAATTTTACTAACCAACTACTAACCAAAATGTTTTGGTTGGTAAACCTAGTCAGTTAGTAACTTTGTGATATACATAATTTACCAACCTAGTCAGTCGGTTGGTAAACCTAGTCAATTATATACATAATTTATTAACTTTGTGAAAAATTCCCCATTCCTCCCATAATTTTCAGCTTTCCTCTTTCTAGTTCATTTCCCCTATCGTCTTTTGCTCTCAGACACCATTGCCCACCATTGTTGCTCCTACTGGTGGCCGACTGAAGGGTGATTTCTTTTCCTTTTAGAATCTATTTTGTCTGAGTTCTTAGTGAATTTGGGGGCCAATTGAGGTTTTTTGTTCTGCCAAAATTAGGGTCAATTTGGGGGTAATTCGAATGGCTTTGTTTGGATAGAAGGGCAGAAAGAGCGATTTGAGAAGCCCATCGCTCAGTGTTTTAACATCTTAAAAAAACTAGGTATTTTGTTGTGTAATAGAAATAATTTTTATATGTAAAATTTTTGCATAATTTTGTATCTTTGTTTAGGCTGAACTCAATTTTTTTATTTATTTTTTTGGGATATTGCAGTGATTGAGATCTTTTTTTTTTTTTTTCTCTTTTTGGATTGAGTTCTTTCTTTTTTTGGGACTATGTTCCTCTTTTTTGTGTTGAGATATTTTTTGTTTGAGTTGAGCCATGTGTTTTTGGCTTAACGTTACTACTTTATCATCTCTTTTGATGTTGATGAGCTTCGATTTTTAGGTTGAGCTGTGTTTTTGTGGGTTCGATGTTCCCGGGAAGATCAATGTATCTAATACTCTAATTAAGTTTAGGAGAAGAGAGGATTTTCATCTAAACTGATGTCAATCTGTATGTGTTCTTGTATGAAATCTCTAAAGTGACATTTCACCTAAATGATGGAAAACAAAACTCAAAAAGATGCAATGGGTATAAAAATGTATTTTTACTAGTTGAGTTATCATCTTAATTGAACTGGATTGAAGATCCTACTAATTCTTTCTTCCTGTTACATTTTTGTACTTTCAATGGATATATCAACTAATGGGTTATGCTAATTCTGTACTATTTTTTGTGCAACACGTCTTTAGCTTCTAAGTAAGAATTTTTCTATCTTGAAATTGTGCAATGATACTATGTTGTGTATGAATTTTTCGGTCTGGGTTGATGTAGATGTCTATACAAGGATATTTGAAGTTATTGGATTTTGTCCTTGTAAACGTTTATTGCGTCTCATTCATACGAAGCCTTTAATCTTTCGAAATGGTACCTGTAGCACAGCCAGTGAAAGCCTAAATATTCGGTTTTGATAAGCTTTTGAAGGCTTCGTGCAATGCTTTCCCAGGCTACGTTTTTGCTTCTGTCAACGAAAACCCGCCAACCTTAGCTATTCCTTTTCAATTCCCACCGAGAGAGAATACAACCGCGTGAAAATAGAAAGCTCTATGCTTTCTGTTATTCTTCACGCAAAACAACACAGGATCCATCATGTGTTGTTTTTTTAATTTAAATTAGTTAATTAATTAATTTTAATTTTTTAAATTTTATTTTACCCTTGGTCTTATTCATTTGGCCAGATAAAATTATTTACTCTTGGGCTTGAACATCCGTAAATAATAAATCTCAATTATTTATTTTCTAGACTTTCTTAAATAGCCCAATAAATAATTAACAAGCCCAAATAGACCAATATAAAATTTCATACCTTTTATCTAGTTTATATCCAAATTAATTTTCTAATTATTCAACATGGGTCTTGGGCCTTGAATAATTAATTAACCAATTAAACATAGATAAATTATATACTCTCTCTCTATGGCCTTTTATTTTATTCTAGTACAACACTAAATTAGACTAATAAAATAAAACATATAACTATCAAGACCAATTTCTTAACCCAAATCTTTCATGACTTAAGGGCTATTTCGGGGACCAAAAGCCACATCACCTTGGCTACTAAAATGACCAAAATACACCTGTTATATAAATAGCTATATTTTACATTTTAAATATTTTCTAAAATCATCATAAGGAAATATTGACCCCAAGGATAATGCTGCGTTAGCAAAGTCTTTGACCTACAAGTGTAATGACTAAAATAACCCTCTACGCATCGCTGTACATTTAGAGAAGGGAAGTGTACTAACACCTCTCTAAAAGACATCTACCATCCTTAGATCTCTAGTCTAATGATGCACGACTTCTGAAATGTTTCCACTTTCCAAGGAGTTACCCTAAATTAAACATCCAAGTCATGTTCGCCTAGGGCCTTAGATAATTAGATCATTTAAACAATCACAAGGGACGATATAGCGCAGAAGCTATGTTGTACAAGTCTGTCTTAACTAACTAGTTACATATACCCAACATACAAGTATATCAGCTCTACGAAAGAATCTCAACTATAGTATATCAAAGTATAAGCTTCTAGCTTCATCAGACCACCAACTCATACTCAAGTGGTAGAGTATTAGTCCATGCTATAGTAGTAATAGTTTGGGTTTCATTTAAATAGTACTTTTAGAAACCACTATTACATGTCATGTTCTATGTATTCGAAATACGTTCATGCTATGAAGTGAGTGGACTACTCACTGGCTGAAGGTAAGCCATTCCCTATTTGGAATTCATAACACAATAACCTATGCATGATGAGATTCTTATTCTCATCAATCGATTAAGAACAAACATTTATGTGTTAAGTAACCCGTGATCCATACCTTATTGTGAAAGACCACCATTTACATGGATCACTTACTTAAATACAATGGGTCCTTTCCAAATGAAAATTGTGCACAAATAAAATGTAAATTCACAAACAAATTTTGAGAATAAATTCTTTTATTAGTAAATTCAATAATTACATCAGATAAACTAGTCTAGAGGGCATATATTCCAATACTTAGAAACTCTTTTTTTCTTTAATTAAAATAATTAATTAGTGTTCCATGTTCGATGTCAACTAGGCAAATGATCCAACTAACAATGTTTCAAGTGAGGAAATAAAACACTTTGCTTAGGACTAAAAGAGATCTGTTCGCACATACTCACAATTTTTTGTGAATGGGTACAACTTCCACACTATTGCCCATAGGAAAGGGAAATCCACAACCAATAGTGGTGTGTGCATAAAAGGTTCAAATAGCAATGATGAAGACACAATGAATTATTATGGTGTGCTAAAGGAAGTTGTTGAATTGGAATACCCAGGGTTGCCAATTAAACGAGCTTACTTGTTTCATTGTGATTGGTATGATCCAGTGGAAAATGTTGGCATGAGAATCCATCCAAGGTATAAAATGGTTGATATTAATCACGAGCGTTGTTTGAGAAAATATGAGCCATTTGCACTTGCATATGAAGCAAGCAAAGTGTATTACATACCTTATCCAAGCCAAAGGAAAGACTCAGCAGATTAGGTGCATGTTTGTCATGTGGCTGCAAGAAGAAACTTAGAGATGGGGATAATGGATACTGCACTTCAAGAAGATGAAGTCCAAGCTACAGATTTTGATATTTTAGATGATGAAATAGATAGTCTTAGAGATCCCAATGGCACTTTTGATGAAGTGGATACTATTGACAATGTTGATCTAGTAGAGAATGAGGGAGAGTTCATAAGTAGTTCTCATAAAGAAGAGTTAGAGGAATTAATAGATGACTCTGAAAAAGAACTAAGCACTGATTCCAATTACCTTATCAACTAGCATGGTAGAGTTAGATTGTCTATAGTTATTTTATCTTATTCATGCATTATTTGTGGTTTGTTTATCTCCAATTAATATTTTCATTTATTCTTTTAATTAAGTGTTTAATCAATATTTTTCATTACTTATTGTATTTTTCAGAAATGGTGTGTGGAAAGAAAAACCAAAATGAAAGAGGTTCTGGTTGCTCACTTTTGTCGAGGAGAGGATGAGCAACTCTGGGTGGCCCCTCAGTTGGTTGACGATCATCAGCATTTACTCGAAAGGATTTGACGCTTTTGATGAAATCTACTACTTCAATCACTGCAGCTACTGAACGCAGCTGTCACCTGTTTTGGCTGAGAATGAGGAAAACCATATTGCTGTTGATGATTATGCTCAGAATACTCTTGCTGACAATGTATATCATATTCCTCAAAATGTTGATGCAGATGATACTCCTCTTGATGGCCACACTGATGTTATACCATCTGATTGTTACCCCGATAGTACACGTTCTGATAATCATGCCCAAGCATCCTCTACTCCTGCTGTGGTGCAACCATCTGCCTCATCTTCTGCAATTAATACTTCATCTCAGGGCAAGATCTGTTGTTTTATCAAAGGAGATAAGTAAGTGGTTTCTCTTTTCTTTTACTGTATCTTTTTTGCTGCTAGATTACGAATTTGCTTCAGGGGTTTAAGCTTAATTGTTTAAAATGGACATTATTTTAAGCTTCAAGGATAACATTTCAAGTCCTTCTAAATTATATCTGAGTAGTGATTTGGTCTACTGCTACAAATGATTTCATTAACTTGGAATACTTTGGTTGGATAAGAGGATATGTAACTTTCTCAGGTTATTTGATGGAGTTGTGATTGCTCACCTAATTTGCTAGAGTTGTGATTGCTTGAAGCATTTTTGTGATTCCTTTGATTCCTTTATTATCTTTAATATGCTATAGATGGTTGAAATGTTGATTGAATTAGCTTTTGTTGTTGATTGGACAATTGGCTTATATCTTTTCTAGCTATTTTTTGGGCTTACATTGGAGATTGAGAGGAGTTACTACTCTGCTCTATGCCCATGATATAATAATTATTGAAAGGCAGAGTTGTACATTGGGGATATATTGCTGGTTTGAAGAAAGTACATGGGTAGTGATAATTTTTGGACCATTTAACTTTCAGCATATGTCATACAAGCTACTTAATGTGAATGTAGAATTTATACACTTGCATTACATGCAATAAATATAATGTCTTGAAGTTTTGGAAATATAATGCACTTAAATTTTCTATATTGTCTATGATGACAAGAGATATATTAGCAATTTCAATAGGTTAGTTGCATGTGAGAGTTCTTTTAATTAGGTAAGACACTTTCCTCTTAGAACAAAAAGAGTTCAAAGCATCAAGGACTTTCTTTTGATATGAATTTTGTTGGAGAAACTTGCAAAAACAAAGCTGAAGTTCATAAGAAAAATTTCTGGTTGCTGGTTGTTTGTTGTTGTTATTTGAACCAATTGTTTAGAGTTTATTTTGGATGTTTTTAGCTCTCTTTTGGTATCTATTTCTATGAAGAAAATGTAGGAAAGAGGGCTGAAACATATTGTGTTCAGGAGGTGTGAAAATGAGAACTTAAGCTGGTTATATGTTAATGAATGCATGTTGGGCAGATTTTGTTTCATAGTTTATAGCTGTTTATTTGGTATGTCTACAGGGTACTGCTCTAAAGTAACTAAATTTAAATGAAGCTTGAAATGTTATGAAGAGAGAAGAGTCGAATTTTTGGAATTTTGAATTCAAAGGAATGCATGAGAATGAAAGGAACTAAAGCTATTCATGAAAAAAAAAATGCTATTTTGCCATGTTTCATTTTATGACTTGTTTCAGCATTTTTCTGAAAGCTGGATTGAAAATATGATTGAATCACACATATATAAATCCTAAACAAGGATTAGGAAGGTTTAGACAGTATAAGTTATATAGAAGAAATGGAAAATATGGCTAGTGTAAATTATAAATGCAGTAAGGGTATTCTGCTATGGGCATGATACAACTATGTCCATTCTCAGCTTCAAACAATCACAACTCCAGCAAATTAGGTTGAAATCTCCCACCCTAACCCAAGTGCAACCATTCAATGATCAATCAACATTATGAACCTGACAACACAAATAAGGAGAACACTAAAACAAAAGCCTTCATTTTTTCTGTGAAATGAAATGAATTATTATAGAATTTGATTCAAGTTCTTAAATTTCTGTATCTTTAATTTCATTTTTTGGATCACCTCCAAATTTAGAATAATCACTACCATTGCCTAAAGAAAGCAGTATTGCTACAATCAATAAGCATAGGAAGCAAAGATGAAACTGATTTTTTTTTTTTTTAAATAAATGAATATGCCACTTTTCTATATAACCTAAGGGTTGTTTTTGTTAATTTTTTCTTGCATTGCAGAATCCTTTGTGAAGAAGATAAAGCTAAGAGGTTGCCATTTAACAAGCCTGCATGTTCCATTCGACCAATCATACAACCAATGTTTCTTGGACGATATGAATCTTTGTCAAAGGTCCCAAATATGGTTAAGGATGTTTGGTTTGCCGAATGGATAGTAATTGTTTCTTTTATTGTTTTTATTATAAGTGCTATATATTAATCATCTATATAATATTTTAACAATTCTTATGGCTAATATGTAGAAATAGTTCTAGTGGGATAGCATATATGATGGACTTATTAGATCAAAATAGGGCAAGAAAGGTGGCAAGATCTGTACTTATTTGATGGACCAAGTTTTGTAAACGGAAAGTCTCACATGACTTTATGAAGGATGAAGACTATAACAAGCTGCAAGCAATTTGGAATGGTGACAAATTCAAGAAGTTTTCAGAGATAATGAAGGCAAATAGAAATAGTGATTGTGGAGGTAAGAGGCTCATGTCACTTCGGCGGCTCCATATGGGTGACAATGCACAAGAGAAAACTAGTAACTTTTCTTATTTTTAGTACTTCAATTCAAATTTTTGAAAATAACTTGTTCTAAAAATACTTAGAATTAATATCCATACATCTAATGTAGTTTAATACTATTTTATGATTAAACCATATATAGGAGGGGAAATATCATAGGGACTACTCATACTATGAAATATATATCTTCAGACACACAACAAACACTGAAGATGAGGTTGAGCAAGTGCTTAAAAAGGAACGCCGAATGTTGGAGGGTGAAGACGTGGAGCTTGGAGGCCGAGAATTTGTCTTTGTTGAAAAATGGTCCGAGGAAACATATGTAAGTTTCATAAGTTAATAATGGTCATTAGTATTATTTATTCCATACTACTATATTGATTATAATTAGCTCAAGTGAAGGTAGCTTTACAGCTTCCATTTTTCCTATCTAAAGTGGAAGACTTTGACGTGTCAATTTATTGCTTTCCATCTGTATAGCCATTTTGTGGGAGATTAAGGGGGGGAGGGGGTGATTGGAGGTGGGGGAGTTTGGTTAAAATGTGTTTGT